>PISW01006794.1:0-97096 GCA_004023785.1 Mungos mungo
TTGATTAAGAACTCTACTTCTTTATCTAATGAATGAGGTGTTTCCTTTCCTGACCCTTTACAAGAGCTCTTTCCCTAGCAACAGATGTGTCATCGCAAAAGTTTTTCTGATTGGCTTCAGCTCAATTTATTTGAATCTTAATCAGTCAGACTCTATCATACCTTACGTTCTCTTTTCCTTTATTCTTCAGTTCTACCCCACTCTTAAGCTCGACTGACCCCCATCAAATCACCGAAGAAGAAAATGGCTCTAAGTGCAGTCCCAGTGCTAGGATTTTTCATCATAGCTTTACTGATGGGTCCTCAGGAATCATTGGCTATCAAAGGTAAGTGCTAAGAGAAGCAAAACTTTATATATAAGCTCTAAGAACATTCAAGAGATAAAATGTAATTATTTGCAAAACAATCTTTGGACTGAAAGGAAAGTGTGGCAAGCATTATGTGGTCTAAATCTGAAAGTATAAAAAATTGTAGTTTGAAGAAGTTCTGCTCTTATTATATTGAAGTCAGTCACATTTAGTCAAGAGGAACAAAAACTGAGTATTGATTAATACCATTGATGTTAAGATCAGCCAGATTTGAAGTGAAAATATTTTCTGAGAGGCATTCAATATAAGCTAAATTCTGGGTTTTAATTTCTTTTTCTGGAAAATTAGTAAATCTAAAAATTTTTAAATCTCACATAATTTTGTGAGATTAAATGAGGAAAAAAACTGAGAAGTTCTTAGCCAAATACATGGTAGTCATGTTTTGGCAATCAAATCCTGTCAGCATATTTTAATGTCAGGCATTGTATTGAAGATCACCAGAAAGGGAAGTCACTAAAAGCAACAATCTATCAAGGGAGGGTAAGGGCATGCATGTAAGCTGACACGAATTGCATTTAATTTACTGAAGGGATAGCGCCTTCACCCCTTCAGTAGATTTTACAATGATCTATGATCACTATCATTTAGTGATTTTTGCAAAAGGGTAGAACAGTGAGTAAGAATATGGAGATTCTTTTATTATTCTCAGTCATGTCCACACCAAATGCTTACTTCTGTGAAGACGTATTATGAAAAAGTATCCTTCACTCAGACTGACCCCCATAGAGGAAGGAAATAAGTAATGTAATAATCCAGCTCCAAGACCCAAGATAGAAATTTTAAGCTTCAGTTGCCTAGAAAGAGCCACATATGGAGACACATACCTGGTAGGATAGAGTGTCTTCCCTTGGGATGGAAGGGGAAGCTAGAGGTGGCTCTGTTCCTTAAATACCAAGCAGTTTTAACCCTAAGATGCTTGTTCTAAGCCTGATGATGTACTAAGAAATTAAGTACCTTGCCTCATTTACTTCTAAAGACAAATCCAAGGTAGAAGCAAAACCACAGGAGAATATAATGGGAAAAGAACATATACGCACATAAACTAATTGATTCAAGATTACTAAATTGCGGAATAGAATTTAATATTTAATTTGATTCCAGAGTTCAGAACCCAGCCTTTTAAAAGTTTTTCCCTCTTCTCATATTACAATGTTCTGAGAGATGCCCTAGAATTCTTGTCTAAGTGTATTTAATGCCCAGGAAAACACAGCGAATGAACAATTCTCTTTCAGGGGCTGCTGCTGTATTTCCAAACAGGGAATCATTTCTCAGCCAGTAAAATGGAGCCAAAAAACAGCTTCAAGAGACTTGGATTTTCAGCCCTCATTTCCTTCAGTCCACCCTCTTTAACTCTGCCCATTTACTCTGCCCTTCAGCCCTGTTCAACATGGATATCCAGCCCCTGAGCCTCAACTTCAGACTCACCCCTGCTCTCCATCACTCCTTCACTCCACATGGCTCCACTCCATATGGTTCCACTGCCTCTCCCAGCACATTTGTCTCACATCCTGGGCTCTTCTTTTTCTTCTCCACCTGGTTTCCACCCTAACACCCTTTCCTGCCTTTTCAGAGGATCATGTGATCATCCAGGCTGAGTTCTACCTGAGCCCTAACCCATCAGGCGAGTTTATGTTTGACTTTGATGGTGACGAGATTTTCCACGTGGATATGGACAAGAAGGAGACAGTGTGGCGGCTTGAAGAATTTGGACGTTTTGCCAGCTTTGAGGCCCAGGGTGCATTGGCCAATATAGCTGTGGACAAAGCTAACCTGGACATCATGATAAAGCGCTCCAACCATACCCCAAACACCAATGGTACCTGCTGCACTCCTAGACAGGGAATCCTAACTTTAAAATAGATGCTTTGGCTTGTATTACATTATTGTGACTACCTTTCCTTCCCAAGGGCCTAGAGTTGCCATCAGTAAGCCTCTGCCTCTTGTGCCACAAGCCTAAGAGCTTTATATAAGTTTGTTCCTTTCCTGATGTGCTCACATCTTGTCCCTGCCATCCACAGTCACTTATACTTTGGGTTATTGTCCCAAATCTATGCCAGGAGAGACAGGAATGAAATTATCTCCAGTACCTAAAATATCCGTATACATCTTATACTGTAACATTGGTTCCAGTTCCTGGGGTAGAGTATCAGAGATGGGTATCTGAGACTGTGGCATAGATTCTCAGGGCACAGTTTCAATTGCTTTTTCAGCTTCAGTGGGTGGGAGAGGGGCTAGCCTAAGCAGTGAAGCCTAATTTCTGTCATGTGTCCCCAGTACGTCCTGAGGTGACTGTGCTGACAAACAGCCCTGTGGAACTGGGAGAGCCTAACATCCTCATCTGTTTCATCGACAAGTTCTCCCCCCCAGTGATCAATGTCACATGGCTTCGAAATGGAAACCCTGTCACCACAGGAGTGTCAGAGACTGTCTTCCTGCCCAGGGAAGACCACCTTTTCCGCAAGTTCCACTATCTCCCCTTCCTTCCCTCAACTGAGGATGTCTATGATTGCAAGGTGGAGCACTGGGGTTTGGACGAGCCTCTTCTCAAGCACTGGGGTATGGACCATCCTTCAATCTCCTTTCTTCTATGGTGTCCTCTGGTGATGCATGTGTCTGGTGCTTAGGGACTTAGAGTACCCCAACTCATGCGTGGCAATTGCTACAATTCCTATTGCTTGTCTTCTCCCATTATTTGGCTCCCCCCACTTGTTAATCAGAATTTCCTTCATACATCATTCTGTCTTCTGCTTATTTAATTGATTAATAACTATTGATTTGACTAAACACCCTACATTTTGTTGTAAGTGGTACTCCATATGATGATCATTACTTATGTACTGTATTCTATTTTGTTTTCCCCAGAGTTTGATGCACCAACCCCCCTCCCAGAGACAACAGAGAATGTGGTGTGTGCCCTGGGCCTGGTCGTGGGTCTTGTGGGCATCGTTGTTGGAACCATCTTCATCATCAAGGGCATGCGCAAGGTCAATGCTGGTGAACGTCGAGGGCCTCTGTGAGGCATCCACAGGTGAGTTTAATGTGGTCAGAAGAAGACATATATGGAGTTTTCCAAGGGTAAGAAAAAGAACAGATCAAAGGATGTGTGATCTCTTCAAAGAAAAATTATAGGAAAGTAGTGGGTCTTGATTTACTTTTAATAGACAGAATCAGACATTGGCATCATCTGGTATCCCAAAGTTTTAAGATCCCATATTATTCCCATACATGTACACCTAGACCACCAATTCAGTCTTGGAAATTCTCTTCACCTCCTAAGACCATTGATTCACATAATACTTCTGAATCAAATGATCTAGGAAGGATTTGGGCACTTCCTAGTTTATATTTTCTAAAGCAATACATCAGTTCAGAAATATTTCCAGAGGTTGGCTCTTGTGAGGTTAAGATAAATTTACTGGATGAAATGAAAATCCCTTGAAGGCCAATGCCTGTTTTTGCATCTCTAATCTGAAAAGTGGTATTGAAACTTCTAAGAGAAGGAAATCAATGGTCTGCTCATTCATGCTGACTTGGAGAATAGGGGATTCAGTTCATGTGGAAAGTTTGTATTTACTAAATTTTATTTACTATTACTTGGGTCAGATGAATATTAAGAGACTTTTCCAAATCAGTGTCACCTGAGTGGCTCAGAAAGCAAATATCCTACTCTTGATTTCAGCTCAGATCATGCATGATATCAGGGTCATGGGATCGAGCCCCACATCAGACTACAGGCTGAGCATGGAGCTTCCTTGGAATTCTCCCTCTCTGTCTCTCTCCCTTTCTTTCCCTCTGCCCCTCTTCTCCACTCATGCTCTCTCTCTCTCTAAAATAAAAAGAATATATTTTATTATTATTTTTAATGTTTTATTTATTTTTGAGAGAGAGAAACAGAGTACACACAGGGAGAGGCAGAGAGAGAGGGAGACATAGAATCTGAAATAGGCTCCAGACTCTGAACTGTCAGCACAGAGGCTGATGCTTGGCTCAAACAGGTGAACTGTGAGATTATGGCCTGAGCTGAAGTCGAATGCTTAACCAACGGAGCCACCCAGGTGCCCCATTAAAGAATAATAATAAATAAAAAGACTTTTTCAAATCAAAGGATCAAGAAATAAAGGAAGGAATCTGAAAAAAGAAATTAAAATATTCATCTTAACATGTTAGTAACTATGTGTGTCCTACTACAGGCAATGGTGTTTCCTAGAGAGAAGATCAATGAAGAAATTTGTTCATTAATAGCTTTATAAGCCTGGCAATACTCCAACTGTTCACCTCAGCGAAGACAACTATTCTTTAGCATTTTCAGCCCTTTAGCTATTCTAAGAATAATGATGCCTTCTTGCTCTGTCCAGACTCTGACATCTAGTTATTCCCTGTTTATTGCCCTTCTTAGGTCTATTTTTCTCCATTTTCCATCTTTATTTTAATATCCCATGTATGCCTCAGAAGATTCTTTCTCTGATATGGAAAAATTCGAATGTTCAATACAGACATCTTTTCTACATTTATTGCTTGGGTTTCTTCAAACTGTAATTGTGATTTTTTTTTAATACAATAAACTTTTGATGGGTCTGAGAGGAAGTTTTGGTGTCTAACCCAGTTCTTCATAGGGACTAGGCATTATATGTGATTTTTTCATCCTGAAATGTGTCATAAATTCCATAAGTAATCAGAAATATCTAGGTTCCTTAGGAACACTGCTCATTCACTGCATCTGTAAGCAATCCAGTTGCTGTTGTCCAGTCCTCGTATGAAAAACCCTAGAGCAGAGTTTGTTGGGAGATCTACTTAGCAATGGTTTCAGAATCTGGTTTTGGTTCTTGAGTCTCTAAGTGAATAACATATCTGGATCTTCGGTAGAATGAATGTGAAAGCCTAGGGTTCAGCATCAGATAATGAGTGCCATTGATGATAGGGAGTAGATGGGAGTGGAGTGGGGAGCACAATAGGGGATTCATATACTTTACAGTATTATGTTTCAATTACACCCACTCCAGGTTTAATGAAAAACAGGATCGGATGTTGTGGATCAGCATTACCCATTGTATTCACATGATCTTGGATGCCTATTTCATTACCAGGAGAATGGTCTTACTTATTCCTGGAACAGTCTTGTATTGGATATGTATCCTTGAGTATAAAAATCAAATAAAAAGTGGGAATTTGGGCAGAACATGATATTAAAATGTAATGAAAAATATTTAAGACTCAGTAGGCTTTACTCATTTATCTGTGAAACTATAACTTGATATATATTTCTAAATGGTTACCTTAGCCTACCAGAAACCATACAGATTAATTATCCTGACAGTTTGGTAGAGTGGCAAATAAGGGATGTTGCATTGATGTCAACTTGGGGTTCATCTTGCTATACATTTACGAGCTGTGTATTCACTGATATCTTACTTAACTCAACTTACCTAATTCTTCTCATGAGTATACTGTGGCCATTTTTATCATATTGAGTTATTATAAAAATTAAAGGAAAGCTCCAAGAAGATAATTAGGTACCATGCTTAGTGGTAATAATGTTGCAAAAATGATAAATTCCATTATTTTTTTCTCAAAAATTCTACAGCCTGATGATAAAAATCTCAGAAAAGCACAAACCAAAGAGAGATGACTTTGATAGGTAGCAAAATACATCATCCCAAAATATACCACTTAGCCATAAGGATCATTTTGAGTTGATAAGGTGATCTTGGGTGATAAAATTGTTTTAAATTGCTTGTTGGCTGAAGAAGGAGTCTGTGCCATAGAAATACCTCCTGCTGCTCCTGGATCAACACCTCTAATATTACAGAAACTCAAATACCGGAGAAAAACAAGTTTCTTGGTTAAAACCCATTGACACAAAGTGGGTTGGTACATGGTAGTCCCTACTAGGAGACATACTTCAGTCCCTTGGTATTCTCCTGATAGTCTTCATGAAGCTGTGTTCTCTCAAACATCTTAAAAAGCACATGTTTATAGTGACCATCAGTACATCATATGGTCTCATTACACTTGAAGAAGAAGAAATGACATGAACAGTGAGGTGCAAACACCTTCCATGAAGCTGATCTTAGAATCTATGAGTTTCACAGGGAAACAAGAACAGCCTAACATTGATGGTGACTGAGAGAGGCACTAATGCCAATTTGTTGGTCCATCTCTCATGTGTGAAACAATGACCAAAATGGAAGAATTGTTGGAGTAATTTTACTAGGAGGCCATTAGACGGAGATGGCTCCAACATCTTGGTGACTCACATAAGTAAACTGAAACCTAAGCCAGAGTTCATTCCTTTAAGCGCATTCATATCCCTGCAAAATTCACCAGTAAGACTGAATAAGTCAGACTGAATAAGATATAGCCACTCAGGTACTTTCCATGCTGCGTTTCTGCATCTATTGCGCCAAAGCCTTTCCCCTGTCTCCAGTCAGAGGACTTGCATGATTTTGGGGTTGACACTGCCAGATCTGAATCATGTTCTCAAAAAAAAAAAACCTAGCAGCAACAACAAAAACTCTTGAAAAATTATCTTATGCCTCATTTTACCTATATATAGCTTATAGAACTTACTAAAAAATATCAAGTTTCTGTACCTATGGCTTAAATAATCAAAGCTGCATCTTTAGAAATTTGAAAACAGGCACAAGTATTTCTTTTACATAGCTCAATTTTTTACTATAAAATAAATGCACGTACAGTAGGAATACAGTAAAACTCACATATATGGAATAAAAAAACATCTCCATATTTCCATATAAGAAATTTTTTGAATACTTTACTTTTGAAGATTAATTTTAAGTTTGCAGAAAAATTAGGCAAAAAGTACAAAGTTCTGAACTTGCATCTTTCCCCCTACTCCACAAATAGTTTTGCCTAGTTTAAAAAAAGTTTTTAATGTTTTATTTTGACAGAGACAGACACAGAGAGTGAGCAGAGGAGGAGCAGAGAGAGAAAGAGACTCAGAATCGGAAGCAGGGTCCAGGCTCTGAGCTGTCAGCACAGAGCCTGACGTGGGGCTCAAACCCACGAACGTGAGATCATGACCTGAGCCAAAGTTGAGGCTTAACCGACTGAGCCACCCAGGCCCCCCTAGTTTTGCCCATTATTAACATTTATCATTAGTGTGTTACATTTGTTACAATTGATGAACCAACATTGATGCATTCTTATTTACTGATGTCCATAGTTTAGATTCAGGTTCACTCTTTGTATTTTTTCCCCCATGTATTTACTTTTTATTGAAGTTGTTAATGCTACAGAGTTCCTGCAATGCCAAACCAAATGGGTTGCCTCACCCACCCATCATACAGCAAATTAAAACTTGATTCATGTGCATTTTTTATAATTTCACAATTATTTAAAATGTTATAACAAGAGTTGGAATTTTATATTTCCCACAGGGCTTCAGATTTCTAGTATAGTATGCCATTAAATAAAAGTTCCACATATTCATCTCAGTTCATTCCTCAACAACATAACCCTTAACAAAATTTTGCTGGAAAAAAGTATACTTTTCAGGGGAAATATATCGCTCAAGGTCCAAGAGATTATTTAAAATTTTTGATTCCCAAATGAAGTCTTCAGTTTGACCAAGAATCTTTTGTTTCATGATTAATCATTCAACCTCTCTTCAGCTGGCTCAGCTGCTCACCCCGATACACCAGAGGCCAGGCACCTCAGACAACGCTGTGATGGCCCAGGTGTGGTGGACAAGTCCCGTCAGGAGATACTGTCAACTCCCAGGAGCTGATTCCCGGAACCTGACACTTTCATTGAGACTAAACTCCCATAGGAGATGCCCCCCAACCAGAGGAATAGTTTTACTCATTCATTTGTTTCCCTCTTGCCAGTAGCAAGTTTGCAACTCCTGCATTTGGCCAAGAGATTTATTCTAAAGAAACCGAGACTCTGCATCAAGGGTCACATACCACTCTGAAATATTTCTATTGAATCAAAGATACAAAACTAGTAAGTTACCAGGCTATCTCATTAGACGGAAAGACTTTTCAGTAATCCTGGGTAGCTTCCTGAGTCCCTTTAAGCTCTAAATATTAATAGATAGTTTAAGCTGTAATTACGAAAGACGGAAGTGCTGCATCTCGCCCCTGACTCTTCAAATGAATATAGATATACCAGAAGGTTGAGAACAGAGCTAGCATGGTCACTGCATCTGCAGAATGTCCAATATCTTAAAATTTTGGGCACAAGTATATTTGGAAATCTTGTCAAAGACATGCAAGATCCGTGAAAACTTAAATGGATTTTAGGTGAAGGTTCTGCTCACATTGCTCTGAATTTATGAGGACAGATTAGTGAATCACGTGGCCTGAGCAGAACCCACACTCTTTCCACTGCAGTTTACTGTACAGTTTAGACCAGATTAGAAGAGGCTTTAGCAGCACCTGAAGTAGAGCCCCCTGCATCCACCGCCCTTTACGTCAAGGCTATTTGGTTCCACCCTAGGGGTTGGCAAGTTCACGAGATGTCTCACAATCCTAATGCACACTCCAAGTTACTTATTCAACCAAACAATACACTCTTTCAAAGAGCTTATTTCAAGTAAAAAAAAAATGTCCTGCTCCACGTTAGTGGGACACAGAAAAACCACCACCCAAATAAAAATCACTAAAAGAAATAAGATCACTCCCCCCCACCACCCTCTTTCTCACTTGGTGGACCCAAGTTTGGTTGAATTTAACTTGTGGTTACCTCAAGATGCAACTCAAAGTTTAAATTATAAAATCACAGCCATACACAGATTATCCGAGCACAGGAGTTCTTTTGAGAGCGCCTGTTGGAGGAAGTCTAACACAGCCCACGACAGAGTATGCCTTAAGGGTAGGACACAGGACAGGTTAGTTAAGGTCACTTAAAACTTCATCTTTTACAGCAGACCCGAACCCAGGTGGTTGACTTTCTGTAGGATTTCTGATGAGAGTCCAGGAGAGCTGGTTTCGAGCTTCTCACCATGCCTATAGCTGTAACCTTCTCGTTCGGAAGTTGTGATCCACATGAAGTCCCAGACCAGTGCAGCACACCTGAGTTAGTCAGCCCTTACGAAACCTCAGCATTTCCCGGCTTCCTACATGCTTGGCCGTGGGCTGCAGGGATGGGGAACTGTGTGTCACTGCAGATTTCTGGTGGGCCTTGCGGTGTTTTCCTCATTGTGGCTTCAGGAGGCCTATACACACCACTAGTCATCACTGGTTCTGGGGTTTCTGTAACAATTACTGCAGCAGGAGGTGCCTGGACCCGGAGCGGTTTTATTCCAGGGACCTGAAGATTTTTCTCCACCATCAGGACCACCTCCACCTTCTTCCCAATAATCACCTGGATCTTCTCTTTTTTCATTATCTTCTTCTTCCTTTTCGCTTGTTGCCATTGCCTGGACTCTGAGGCCGCTGTAATCAACCTCTTTTTGCTCAAATTCTTTCCACTCATCTTCATCCTTAATGTTGTCAGGAGACTTATTTTGTTACGGGCTTAGAGGCCAAGCCCTGCCAGTTAGAGCTGCCACAAATGGCGATTGTTAGAAAATTCAGCTCAGACTACTGGGCTGAAGTGGGAACACCAAGTTACTGAGTCACAGAGTAAACATCACCCAATCAATGCTGTAATGGGCCTGGCACTTTAGCCCCAGACCCATTTCCCCGTAAGGGTGCCGCTGTCCTAGTCATGGTCCCAGCCAGCGGCATGAGGTTCCCAGAACAGGGGTGGGAACAGACCAGGGCAGGTGACCCGCCAGGAGAAGGTAGCCAGCCTGGCGTGGGAAGCCCCCATCACATGGCCAGCCTCTGCGCCCCTCCAGCCGCTGGCCCGCCCCTCTTGGACGCTTCCCCAGATCGGCAGCCGGCCTGGGTGAGCACCTAGGAATCACTCTGTATTATATGGATCTTTATAGTTTTCCTTTTCCAGGATGTCCTGTGTTGAAATCATACAGTAAGAGCTTTTTTAGTCTTATCTTAGACTAATTCTTTCACCTAGCAATATGCATTTAGGGTTTCACCTGTCTTTTCAAGGCTTAAAGCTTTTTAAAAATTGCTGAATAAAACTTCATTGTATGGCTGTTCCAGGGTGTATCATTCACCTATCGAAGAACATCTTGGGCACTTCCACGTTTCACACTATGAACACAGCTGCTTTAATCATTCCTGTAGCAGTTTTCGTGAGGATCTATGTTTTCAGTTCTTGGGAGTGAGTACGTGGGAGAGTTTAGGTAACGGCATGTTTAGATTTGTAAACCTTCACCATGGTGCCTTCCTTATGGTGCCACCTCCTGGCTGGTAGCACTTGATCTTGTGAGGGTTTTCGATTTTAGCCAGAAGGCCACCTTTCACAACTTTTTATTTGGAAATAATAATATTTTCCCAGAAAGTTGAAAAGAGAGCCTAGAAAGACCCTTTGCCTAGTTTCCCCAAATGATTATATTTTTAAAAACTATGATATGAAAACCAGGAACCATGTTGGTAAAGTGCATGTCCAGTCACACGCCTACGTCTCATCCCATGTGCACATCTGTGTGACCCGCACCGCGGGCACACATGGAACTATTCCATTACCATGGAGATCTCCCTCACGCTGCCCTCTGTATTCACAGCCACTTCCCTTCAGACCCCATCACCCCACACCTGACAACCTCTAATCTGTGCCCCATCTCTATAATTTGTCATTTTGAGAATGTTAAATGGAGGGAATCATTTACTAGGGGACTTTCTGAGACTGACTTTTCTCACGAGCACAATGCCCTTGAGAGCCGTCCAGGGTGTCGGGTGGATCCACAGTTTGCTTGTTTTCATTGCTGAGAGGGTTCCAGGATACAGACACACCACAGTTTGTTTAACTGTTCACCTACTGCAGGGCCTTTTGGTGGTTTCTAGTTTGGGATTAAAGCAAATCGAGCTGCTGTGAACATTGGTGTACAGTTTTGGGTGAATGTGAGTTTCCATTTTTCTGACATAAAGGCCATGAGATGTGATTCCTAGGTCAGGAGTTTTTATGTGTATGTGCAGTTTTTAGGGACCTGCCAGTCTATCCTCCAGAGGGGCTGTACCAGTTTCCTATCCTGTCAGGGCAGGAGGCTTCAGTTTCTCTGTATTCTATCATCATTTGACATTGACTCGATTTCATATTTTATCTGTTTCACTAGGTACAGAGTGATATCTCACAATGTTCTTAATTTGCATTTTCTTAGTGGCTAGTGATGTTGAACATCATTCAATTAGCTCATTTTCCATATGAATACTCCCTGTGATAAATGTCTTTTCATATCTTTCATTCATTTGGAATTAGTCTTGTATGTGTGTGTGTCTGTGTGTGTTTAGTGTGGAGTTGTGAGACTTCTTAATAAATTCTAGACACATGCTTTTTGTGATATTTTGGGTGTGCACATGTTTTCTCTTTGTAGCTAATCTTTTCAGTCTATCAATAAGATATATTGCAGAATAAAATTCTTCAAATTTGTTAAGGCCCAATTCATCAATATTTTTCCTTTATGGATCATCCCTTTGATGTCACGTCTAAGAACTCTTCACCAGGCCTAAAAATTTTGTCACTAAGATTTCCTCATTTGTTTTTTGTTTTTTTTTAAATTTTACACTTTACTTCTATAATTTCTTTTGAGTGAACTTTTGTAAAAAGTGTGAGAACTGGTCTAATGTTTTTCTTCCCCCTCCCATTTTTTTTTAATGCTTATTTATCTTAGTGAGTGAGAAAGAGAGAGACAGTGTGCAGGCAGGGGAGAGGCAGAGAGAGGGAGACACAGAATCTGAAACAGGCTCCAGGCTCTGAGCTGTCAGCACACAGCTAGATACAGGGCTCAAACCCAGAAACCGTGAGATCATGACCTGATCCAAGGTCAGACAAGTAACCAACTGAGCCACCCAGTTGCCCCCTTTGTTCCTTCCATTTTGTTTGTTTTGTTTTTGCATATTGATAACTGTGTGTTCCAACACCATTGTTTGAAAAGCCAACCCATCTCCCACTGCGTTGCACTGGACCTTGTCAAAAATGAGTTGGGAGGCTCCTGGGTGGCTCAGTTGGGTAAGCATCTGACTCTTGATTTCTGCTCAAACCACGATCCCATGGTTCGTGAGTTTGAGCCCTGGGGTCCCTGCTTGAGAATCCCTGCTTGGGACTCTCTCTCTCCTGCTTTCTCTGCCCGCCCCCTTCTTGTGTTGTCTCTCTCACCCTCTCAAAATAAATAAATAAACATTAAAATATGAATTTAAAAATTTTAAAGATAAGTTGGTGGGGGTCTATTCCTGGGTTCTCTATACTGCTCCATCAGTCTCTGTGCCTGTCCTTCCACCTGATTACCAGGGGTACAGATAAGTCTTCAATTGGCTGGAGTCATCATTTAATTTTATTTTTCTTTATCAAATTTAGTTTTATCTATCCTAATTTCATTCTTTTCCCATATACATTTTAGAATAACTGTGACTACAACTATTAAGAATTGTGTTGGGATCTGGATATTAATTGCATTAAACTGATATATCAGTTAATTGACATCTTCACTATGTTCAATTTTTCAGCTGATGAACATGGTAAGTTTTCATTTATTTAAATCTGATTTCTTTCATCAGCATTTCTGTTAGGAGTCTTGTGCATGTTCTCTAAGAGTTCTACTTTAGTGTTTCTGTTCTTTTCTTTTTTTGAGGGATTATAGTGTTGATCTTGAATCCTGTCACCTTAATGAGCTCTCTTACTAGTTTAAGAGGGTTTTTTGTGTGGGGGAGGAGCAATTCCTTGGGTTTTTTTTTAAATGGAAACTATCATATCCTATCAAGTAAGCATAGAGATAGTTTTATTTCTTCCTTTCTGATGTGCCTGTCTTCTGAACACCTCCTATTCATCTCCTGATGAAGGAGGTGTCCTCTACCCTAAACAACATGAAATAGCTAATCACTTATCACCCAACGTGGACAGATGAGACAGATAGCGGTTTACTATGTATGCTCACAGCCTGAGGGAGAAGGACACTGCATTTCATGTAAGGTCACATGAGGGATGCATTCAGGAAGAGACTGATTCATCAGGGCTGTGAGAGGCAGACTTCGTAGCAACAAGAAGATGAGGCGCCTCCTGGTTCCCACAGGAGGCTGCTATTGCTTTGTTAGAACAGTTCCATGGGCAGGCAGGGAACTGAAGCCCTAAGGTTATGGATCAGGTGGAGAGCAGCTTTACAGGCTAAGTAGCTGGTGGAAGTCTTTCCTTCTGGGTTGGAGAAAGATACCTGGTACAGGCAGGGCGCTCATGGTTATGCTTTTGTGGCCCTTTTGAGCCTTTGCCACAGTAACTACAGCTTTTTGTTTTGTTGATGGCAATGACTAAAGGAGCACTCAAATGAAGGATTTTTAAGAGAAAATCCCTTTGGTATTGCTTCAGGGGATAAAATGCTCCTCACGTTGAACCTAGAAACCCTCAGTGAAAGAAATCAGAAAAAAAAGTCGTAAGAGGATTATACTGAAGAGGATTACAATGTTCAGTGGCCTAATGAGGATCCTTTGAGCCACCTAATTAGTCTATTTGCACACCTGGGTTGACAATGTGGGTCATTACACAACCTGTGTGGGATACATATTTTAATAGGTATTTGAAAGTTTCTAAAAGAACACTGACAAGATAGATACTCTCCACACAGGAACTTTCTGAAACAGTGACAAAATTGAACTAAAAAATATTAACTCCATCATACTTCCTACTACTTTACCTTCTTCTTATCCTTTTTAATTTTTTAAAATGTTTATTTTTGAGAGATAGGTAGAGTGTGAGATGGGGAGGGGCAGAGAGAGAGGGAGACTCGAAACTCTAAGTTGGCTCCAGGCTCCTCTCCAACAGCACAGAGTCTGACATGGGCTGGAACTCGGGACTGTGAGATCAGACCTGAGCTGAAGTCTGACACTAAGCCAACTGAGCCATCCAGCTGCCCCTTCTTCTTATCCTTTAAATGAGATGCTGGTGATTGAGACATTAAAATCAAAATCCTCCTTCTCCCCCATGCTAAGGCAAAGATAACACTGTAGTCAAAAGCTGGCCAGAGTGGAAGCTGATACTCAGAGCCAGATAGCAATTTCTTTAAGAACTTGTCTCCTAAATTCAAATTAGAACTATGTATTCAGAGGGAAGAAGAGAATTGATGGTAAAGTGGTCAGATAGATAGATCAACCCACAGTGGCTTTTATGTTGCAACCCAATTCCTTGAGACTGAAAGCAACTGTCCTGGGGGCCTGGGTGGCTCAGTCGGTTAAGCAGCCAACTCCTGCTCAGGTCACGATCTCGTGGTTCCTGAGTTCAAGCCCCATGTCTGGCTCAGAGACTGGAGCCTGCTTCAGGTTCTGTGTCTTCTTTTCTCTCTGTCCTTCTCCTGCTCATGTTCTGTCTCTCTGTCTCTCAAAAATAAACATTAAAAAAAAAAAAAGCAACCGTCCTTTGCAAATATTTGCAAAATGTGAAATACAACCCAGAAAGAATTAAAAATCCTTCTGCCTCTCTGGAAACTCTTATCTAGACCATTCTCCATTTTTAAGGTGGAAGGAAAAAAGAGCGGGAGAGGTGATTAAAAATTCAAATAGCTAGAAAAGCACCCTTGCTCAAAATCTAGCCCACAGCTTCTAGAAGGCTACTTGTCAAGGATACAAATCTTAACTATAAGGTCTTTACATCTGTGTGTTTATATGTATGTCATAAATATGACATATTGTTCTACCTCCGGATGGTATTGCTAAAATTAATTTGTAAAATAGCTCTACTTAATTGGTTTGAAGACAAGAATTTAGAGGAGAATTAGGCATTCTAAAACTCAGAAAGATAGAAATTAAACCCAAATGTTTCTCAAGTTCACGTGCTTTAGAAAAATGTTCAATGTTAAAGCTACATTAAGGCTTTGTTTAATTAAGATTAACATGGCTCTACAGTTATCAGCATTACACTTAAAACATTATTCTGCCTGGACTTACTTAAGTCAAATAAATCAATATGCTGTTGGTTACAAAATGTTTTGTTTTGTGTTGTTTAGATTATAGCTCAGGATAATGACTAACTTTGATAATTTGTAAGGTTTTTAAGGGTAATCTGAACACAATTGTCAAGAACAAGTAAAATGTATCAATGTAATTAAGATTAAAATTAGTTTTGTAGGTAAAACTTTAATAACTTCCACAATTTTTGGTTACCTAAAACTTTAAAGTTTTGCTAGGTTAAATGATAAATTGGGTTAAATTCATAGGATACCTGAGTCTTTTCCAAATAAGATAAAATATTAAAACATTAATTATTAAACATAAGTTTATCTAGTTTATCTTCTTTAAAAGAAGCTAAAGATAAATTTGGGTGTGTTAGCAAATATGTTTTATGCTTTATTGGAAGATTGTACTATAAAAAAGCACAAGTTTCTAGAAATTCTGAAATACAGTAATAATTTGCCAATCTAGAGAATTCTCATCTCAGAGAGGTCACAATTGCTTACTACTTAGTTTTCACAAAAAATAATATTTCTAAACAAAGTTATAATGAGTAATGGAAAACTAGAAATGATAAAAAAAAAATCTGTAGGCAAAGAGAATAACATGTATGCTCTTTGTAAAAAAAAAAAAAAATGAGAGCTAGGGAAAAGAAAGTAATTTTGTCCTAAAGTGAGACTGGTTGTTTAGAAAAGAGAAATTTGAGACTACTATTAAATATTCTTTAAAAGGTTTATAAAGAGTGATGGAAAAGGAATCCTTGGAAAAGAATTTTATGAGTGGTCAGGACTAAGAGTGTAATAAATGCATTTTAACATGGAAAGTACAATAGCATAAGATTGAAATCTGATTTCTTTCTCTGTTAAGATGATGAGTAAAGTTTTCTTGGATTGCTTATGGTTTTTAATAGCAAATAGTGTGGTGAAGTCCCTCCCTAAGGAATGTGGTAGAAAAATCCCAAGATAAGGGAAGGCAATCTGACTATATGCCTGTAGGTGACACACTTTACAACTCTGTAACATAATACCACCCAATCAGATCATATGTCTGTAAGTCTCCATGTAACGGAGATGAAGAAGTACAAGTCAGCTAAAAGGCTACACCCCACTGCACTCTGAGCTTAGTGTTTCAGATACAAACCCACGGAGCTTGTGCAGCACTAATAAAAGTTGCTTGCTTCCTGGAAATAAAAGCCTCAGTGTCATGATTCTCTGTGTGGACCTTGGTTTCATTACAATAGTAAATAAAAGTTTTTCTTTATCTGCCTGGGAAAAGTCTCTATGTTTTTTCTTTATCAGGACCTCAATTACATATGAAACTTAAATCTACTCAATATTAAAAAAGCTAATTTTACTAACAACTGTGTAACCTTCTTTCTTTGCCTTTAGAATCTTTTATTGCCACCTAGGTTAAATAGACTTCTTCATCTTGGAGTACACAACAAAAGTAAAGTTGCAACCCTGGGATCAAACTGGGTTTGATCAAACCATATAAATATTACAAACATTATGTTAGCTTATTAAATTTCCTTTTGTTTCTTATTTTTTAATTTTTAGAGAGAGGGAGGAGGAGGGGCAGAGAGAGAGAGGGAGAGAGAGAATCCCTAGAGGCTTACTGCTCAGCCCAGAGCCCAATGCAGGGACATGAGCCATAAGGTAGGCTTAAGGGACTGAGCCATTCAGGGGCCCCATAGATTTGGTTTACATGGCAAAATGATTCTTCAGACACAATACAATAGCAGAATTCATCATCTCCTCAACCAATTTCTCTAAAACCTATCCAATATAACACCTATCTTTTATATTGTTGAAGTCAATGGAATTCAGAACCATATACCAAATTACAATTACAGTTTCACAGTGTTCTATTTAAGGGCCAAAAATACTTCATCTACTTTTCTAGTTTGTCTCCTATCATATACTTTTTGTCATATTTGCTTCACCATTACATTTTGGCTTTAATTTTTATGTATTGTCTTTTTTTAGTTTTTTTAAGTTTATTTATTTATTGGGGGGTGGGTAGTGAGGGGAGGGACAGAGGGAGAGGAAAAGAGAGAATCCCAAGCAGGCCCTGTGCTGACAGCATGGATCCTGAAGCAGGGCTCAAACCCATGAACTGTGAGATCATGACCCGAGCTACCTAGGCATCCCTATATTTTATTTTTAAACTTTAAAGCATTTTTATTACATAAAATATTTGAAGTTTCCTCAAATGAAAACCATTAGATAAGACATATTCAAAAAGGTCCAATTTTCATCTCTGTTTCCTTCAACTTTGTCATTCATTTTGCCCAAACATTAGTCAAAATGTTAGGTATTTTAAAAAAATCCTTCCACTGTCATGTATAGAAAAGTAAGTAGCTATATGATAGAGAAATAATGATAGATAGATAGATGATAGATAGATAGATAGATAGATGATAGATAGATAGATAGATAGATAGATGATATAGATCATATAGAGTTGATATAGCTACATATTTCTGTTCTCTTCCTCTATCCTATTAAACAAAATGTTGAGGGGGCCTGGGTGACTCAGTCCATAAGTGTCTGACTCCTGATTTTGCTTCAGGTCATGGTCTTGTGATTCATGAGTTCAAGCCTCATGTCAGGCTCTGCACTGACAACACGGAACCTGCTGGAGGTTTTCTCTCTTTCCCTCTCTCTGCCCCTCCTGTGCCTGTGCTCCCTCTCCCTCTCTCTCAATAACTAAATAAACCTGTTAAAAACTTAAAAGAATTCGGGGCACCTGTGTGGCTCAGTTGGTTGAGGGTCTGACTTTGGCTCAGGTCATAATCCCCCATCAGGTTCTGTTGACGATTCAGAGCCTGGAGCCTGCTTCAGATCTGTGTCTTCCTCTTTCTCTGTCCCTCCCCCACTCATTCTCTGTCCCTCTCTCTCTCAAAAATAAATAAACATTAAAAAGTGTTTAAATTTTTTAAAGTGTTGTGTACTGTACAAACTCTCCTGTCTCTACTCCAAATGCATCTGGAGTTTATTCTATAGCAGGGTGTTACTTTTCCTTCCAGCTGCATACTATTTCATTGTTTGTATGTACATCAGAGTATTTATAATTTCCCCTTGGTTTCTCAGTTTTTGCTCTGATTTCTACTAAGATAAGATCCATACAATATGTTTCTGTACAGATAATAGATTTGCACACAGTCTGGAAGGCCTCAGAAATCCATCTTTTCCACTAGAGTTGTAGCATTGTCCTGATGGTCTGAGACCTATTTATGGGAAAGGAGGCATCTCAAGCCAAAGTGTCAGTATACCACTGATTTTGTTTGACAGACAGAAAAAGGTGGAAGTGTAGATAGAACCTATCATCAGTCTATGTAAGGGGTTAGATACTTTCCTATAAAAAATCAGGGAAAGGGGCACCTGCTGCTTCAGTCAGTGGAGCATTTGACTCTTGATCTCAGGGTCATGAGATTTAGCACCACGTTGGGAGTGGAGCCTGCTTTAAAAATACAAGAAACAGGAATGCCTGGGTGGCTCAGTCAGTTGTGCGTCTGACTTTGCCTTGGGTCATGATCTCATGGTCCATGAATTCAAGCTTCATATTGGGCTCTGTGCTGACAGCTCAGAGCCTAGAGCCTGCTTCAGATTCTGTGTCTCCCTTTCTCCCTGCCCCTCCCTTGCTCCAGCTCTGTCTGTCTCTCTCTCTCAAAAATAAAATAAATGTTTAAAAAATACAAGACTGGAACACAATAGACATTCTATAAATGTTAATTTATGAGTGATCTTGGAATGATGACATTTTTCTTATTGGTTTTTGTTTCTGTTTTAATTATGTCCCATTGTTTCCTTATAAGGCTTTTTGATTTATGAAGGCAAGTCTTATTGTCAATATTTTTTTATAAAATTGTGGCTGCTGAAAAAAATTTTAAGAAATAAAAATATAAAAAATAAAATTAAAAACTAGGGACAAAAGAATGTGATTATAAAAATTTTGAGGTCATCATATCCTTACAAGTTACTCAAATTTCTGATATTTTTGTACAACGTCTGTATCCTATAGTGTGTGTTTATTTTGAGAACACAGAGATGTAGGACTCCATCATCATCTGGGCCATTAAGGGTTTCCCCCTAGCTCCAAAAAATATGCCTAATTACAAATGCATAAAGACCAAATATAAGCAGGGAATGAAGTCAGGATAACTTCCAGATATATAAATGACCAAAATTCTGAATATAAATAAAAGCCAATATTGATATTTGTTGCAATCCTTCCTCTCTCCCCTTTTCTCCTACTTCTTTGCATGAAACTATATGAAACAGAAGATTGTCACTCCATGTTTATTTGAGAGAAGCGTATGAAGACATGTGAGCAGAAGGTGAGTTCCGATGCAGGGGAGGCTGTGAGGGCAGCGTTCACAGGGGCCGGGAGAGTGAAGACAAGGTACTGCAGTCAGTACTGGGGCTTCCAGGTCAAGGACAGGGTGGAGGGAACCTGCAGGGAGCCTGGGTTCTGCGGGGTCACTGAGCCCAGGTCAAACCAGGTCCTGAGGAAGCACCATGTTTGTGGAAGAGTAAGAGCCAAGCAGGAAACCTTTTCACTCTGTGAAGAGGCCTGAAAAGAATGTTCTTCCTGGAGTGTCAGCATCTCCCCCTCAGCTCAGGAGTCCTGCAGAAGACAGAGCAGAACGTGGTTTCCAGACCCACCTCCCCCAGCAGCTTCTCCCCTCTCTTGGGGCCTCATGTTAAAGTACCACAGTAAGAAGAAGAACATATTCTTAACTATCCTTGACCTAAAGCCATTTTACAGCACAGGCATTTTAGTAAGTGGAGAGAAGAAGAAGCTTGTTAACCATCAGAGCAGGAATCAGATTCAAAGTCTTTGACATTATTTCTGCCTTTTCACCTCCACCATCTGTTTCAGGATAATAAACTCTATCTCTAAAGTGGGTCAAGAGCATTACCTGTTGGCTGAAGTCCAGAGTGTCCTGGGAAAGAGAAGGGAAGACATATACTTAACAGATACACAGGTTAATCTGTCCCCACATGCCAGGTCCCAGCTCCAGACCCACGTCCTTAGATTTCTCTAACATCACAACCCACAACATGATGCCAGTGGGAGTAGAAAGGGAGAGATGTGACCCATGAAGTTTCTGTCACACAAAACCAGTGTAATTTCATTAACTTTAGTAGCTCTTCTTGAATTTGGCCCAGGATCTCAACCCAAGTTCTTCATGCTTCTTAAACTCTTTCTGATCTCTACAGGCCCTAACTTCTTATGCTACAACACAGTAACCATGGACTGCGGATTTTTGAATTTCTAGGAAATCTGAGGTCAAATTTGGAAAGAATGGCTTTATACAGGACCACTGGTATAAAGAGAGTTTATTTGATCAAAGCTATACTTCTTCCCTACAAGATCTATGGGGAGGCTCAGCTACCAACAGGTGCCTTACCTTTCTGGTTCCGGAAGTAGATGAACAGTCCCACCGCCAGGAAGAGCAGACCCAGGACAAAGCCCCCGATTCCACTCAGCATCTTGCTCTGTGCAGATTCTGACTGAGCCCTTGAGAGAAGAAGCAGTTTTAGTGATTTTTACTCCAAGTCCAATTTCTCTGACAGAGATTCTGGGATTGAGAACTTAGAATGAGGAATGAAGGCTAACCAGAAGTAAAGTAAGTGCCAATTTCTGGGGAAATTTTTTTAAAATTACATTGAGGAGATAGAAGGTTTAGGTTTGAACTTTTAAAATATCCCAGCTCTGACAAATCCACTACTGCAACATCTATGGATGAGGAGCCTGGGACTCCATGAAGTTCAAGTAGCTTGTGCAGGGTGACAGAGCTAATAAAACCAGTGCCAAGATCGGATTCCCTTCCTGTCAGGAAGGTTCATATACTGTAGAGGATGTGTCTCTTCTTAGATCACAATGAACAACACACAGCAATGATGCCAGAAACACAAGCCCAGCCTGAGACTGGGGACTAGTGTCCAGTGTCACCAGGGAACCAGTACTGGGGAGCCATAGAAAGTCTCAAAACATGGAAAACCTCTTTGCTGTCTGCCAGGCATAACTATTTCCCCAAGGACTGCAGGATCTGTAGAAACAATCACAGAGTATCTATCAACCATCAGAGGATTTCTACACAGGATCTCATTTGGTTACCCCCCCCTCCCGGGACCTTTGCTAAAGAGGAGAGAACATGGAACAAATGGAAATACGGTGTAAGGAGAGAGAACCCTGACACTCAGGGAAGCAAAGTCCCCTCCTCGGTGGGGGAGGAACTATAAGGTCAGCAAGCTACTCACTCCACTCCACGGTGACAGGGCTCCTGCGACTCGGATGCTGCACGTGGCAGAGTAGACCTCTCCACTCTGAGGAACCGTCTCCAGCATCACCAGGGTCTGGAAGGTCCAGTCTCCGTTACGGATCAGGCCTGTGGACACGACCCCAGCCTCCTCCTCCTGGCCGTTCCGGAACCACTTGACCTCAATGTGGCCTGGATAGAAGCCATTCACAGAGCAGACCAGGAGGTTGTGGCGCTGCAGGGGCTGGGTCTTCGCGGGGTACACGGTCACTGTGGGCTCCACTAGAAGAGAGGTGGTAGAGGGATGAAGTGAGGAAGACAGAGTGAGTCTCCCTGGGTGGCTGCCGTGCTGCCTCTGCTCACTGGTCCCAGCCTCATCTCAGGCAGGCCTCCCTCAAAGCTGGCCTGTGGCCCAGTGAGAGCCAGGATCGTGAGTCTTGAATTTAATCCTGACAGCTCAGGTCCCTTAGATTTGAGAGATGTTCCAGAAATACGCAGGGTTTATTTTTTGTAGGTTAAGCACTTATTCCTTGTTGAATTGAAGTGTTTACACATTCTGCAAGGCATGTAGTGTACTAATTAAAAGCATGATTTTTGGAGCAGCCTGCCTGGGTTCAAATCCAGGCTCTGCTACTTTACTGATTGATTCTACTTTGTGCCCAAACTTTCTCACCTTCCAGGGGGGATAGTAATACTCACTTAGCTCTTACGGTTATGTGAAGGTTAATGCACCTGAAAGAGAAACTGTGATTCAAAGCAGTGTGGATAAACTGGGGAACAGCTTGAGGTAGATGAAGAAATAAGAGTATGAAACTCTGGGAATGCCACACGTACACCTTAGCCCCACAGAGCTTGTTCTCCCCTGGGAGGCAGGAAAGACAGAGGTGATACTCTAGCTTTATGAGTTGAATTCCAAGAACACAGAGAGTTGTGAAAGAGAGGTAACAGAGAAGGAAAGTAATTTTTTTTAATTTTTCATAATTGCACTCAGTTGACAAATACTTCTTCCTTGCAATATAAAAATGTCTATTACTGGAATTGTTATCATTTTATAATTCTGTCCTTATTAGGCTGACATTTGAGGGCACCTGGATGACTCATTCAGTTAAACATGACTTCAGCTCAAGTCATGATCTCACAGTTCATGAATTCAAGCCCCTCATCAGGCTCTGTGCTGACAGCTGAGATCCTGGAGCCTGCTTTGGATTCTGTGTTTCCCTTTCTCTCTGCTCCTCACCTGCTTGTGCTGTCTCTCAAAAATAAAATAAACATTAAAAAATCATTAAAAATAAAGCTGATATTTGAGTTCAAGGCAGGGTCTGAGACTCATTAAGAGGTATTCTTAATGTATAAGACAATCCCTGACATTACAGCCTCAATAAATACTGTTTTTTTTTTTTAAAGGAGAAATATCTGGAATACTTTTTAAAATACCACTAAATGGTAGATTTAAGATTGATGACAAA
Source organism: Mungos mungo (assembly GCA_004023785.1). Taxonomy (NCBI): domain Eukaryota; kingdom Metazoa; phylum Chordata; class Mammalia; order Carnivora; family Herpestidae; genus Mungos; species Mungos mungo. The sequence continues at coordinate 23,059 of PISW01006794.1, forward strand.
CCATAGCCAACAATTTTGTAGGATATTTCAAAAAATAAAAATATTTACATTTTAGGTTGAAGAGTAATAAATAGAATCAAAATATAAACCACAAAACAGAGTAAATGCTGAATCAAATATCAGCAAAGTGTTAATAATCTTATGAACAGAGAACAACTAAAATCACCGAGAAAAACATCAGAATCCCAGAGATAATAGTAGATAATTTTTACATTGGTAACAACAATTAGCCAATTAATATGTGAAAAAATGTTCAAGAAACTTAGAAATCAAAAGAATATAATTAAAAAATAAAAAGATAAAAATTTTCAACTATTAGGCAAAATTAAAAAAAAAACCTAAGAAAGCAGAATGTGAGGTGAATTGTTACAACTTATAAAGAAATAATATGCAACTCCTTAAATACTTTCATCATTATAAACACAGTAATATCAATATGTTTAGTAACAAAATTATAATTAAGATATCTGGTTGCACAATCATTCCAAGAATGTAAGAATACATACACTAAGAGAAAAAGGAGCAAGAAGTTGAGACATAAAAGAAGCCTCAGAAATATCAGAGGGGACTCAGAATTCCCCTGAGTCTACCACAACTAGTTTGACACTTTTCCTCACTGCACTGCTCACACGCACAGACACGGGCACACTTACTTCAGGGGCTTCAGGAAAAGAAGGGTAAGTGTCAGGAACAGAGGGTGACCTGCCTGCTCACATTCTCCCCAATCTTCACTCCTCCCCTCCCTCCCCTAAACCTTCACCCCAACCAGGACCCCCTGCACTTCCCTCCCCAGGTCTCCAACCACCTGCCCAGTGTGCCCTCCCCCCGGGCTCCTGAGCCCCCCTCACCTCTGCCTCAGGGGCCACCACGGATGCCTCATGTCCCCTCCTGTGTCCTCCCCCCACACCCACGCTCCCCACATCCAGGCCCACTGCCCCCCCTTCCTACACATTCTCTGTCCCCTCACTTCACAGGGCACCCCTCCCGCACTGTCCCCACAGTCACACAAGGACACACCACACTGTCCCCACAGTTACAGAGGGACACACCACACTGTCTCCACAGTCACACAAGGACACACCCACACTGTCCCCACAGTCACACACGGACCCAACTACACTCCCCACAGTCACACAGGGACACAACCACACCGTCCCCACCCACAGACACAGCACACTGTCCCAGACGTCGCACTCTCACAGGGATCCTGTAACGTGCACTTGTTCATGTCCCTGCAGGCTCACTGGACCGAGTCTGGGTCACAGTCACACCCGCGCAGCCCCAGCCCCGCCCCCGCTCACCTCGCCGCTGCACCGTGAAGCTCTCACCGACCCCGTAGTTGTGTCTGCAGTACGTGTCCACTGAGGCCCGTGCGTCCTCCATGAAGTCCTTATCCCGGTTCCTGCACTCCGCGGCGAACCGCCCCAGCTCTGTCACCGCCTGGTACTTCCCCACGTCGCAGTCGAAGCGCGCGTACTCCTCCTGGTTATAGATCACTCTGGCCAGGTACTGCACCCGCTCCGTCCCGTTGGTGAAACGACACTCGAACTTCACCTGCTGCATGAAATGTGCTGTGGGAACAGTGCAATCTGGCACCCGCGGGCACCTGGAAGACACTGACTGGCACCCCTCGGGGGCTCCACCCGCACCCCCAAACCATCAGCACCCACAGCTTTCCTCTCCTACACCGGCGGGGGGCCCAGGAGAAGCAGGGGAGGTGACCCCAATCCTGGGAGCCTCTCTGGGTCTCTGGGTTCCAGGGCTGGAGGCGAACCTCCCCGCCTGAGCATTTGCCCCTCCCGGCCTCCTCCAGGACGCCTCCTCCTGACAGACACCTCCTCTTCACCTCCTACAGTGCTTTACCCTGCCCAAAACACTTCCAACCCGCTTGCCCCTGAATGCTTGGTCTTGGCTGAGCTGGCTCAGGCCCCTGTCGCCCCTGTGAATCCAGAGAAGGGAAACAGACTGTCCCCTCCACTCTAGGGGCTTAAAATTTAGGGAAAGTGATGGACAAAACTCAACCAGGCAAGTCTTTACATAGGTGAGACAGGTCACAACAGGAGTGTGCAGTTCTAGAGCAGAGGATAATTGGATGATCTGAATTTCCTTAGGGCTCCAGAGACGTGGTCTCAAGGGTGATGTTTAGGATGTGACAGGGAGTAAGTAGGTGTGAACTAGGACATGGTTTGTGTGTGTGTGTGTGTGTGAGAGAGAGAGAGAGAGAGAAAGGAAGGCACATTTCAGGTAAAGGTAATATAATGTGCAAAATCTTGAATGAATTGATGAACTTCCTCAAAAACATAGAAGAAAAGAGCTCAGTGAAGTACAGACAATGTGAGAAAAGAATGAAAAAAAATTAGACTGGAGAAATCACGTGGTGCTAGGACATAGGAGCCTTACAGGTGATGCTGGGATTTTGACTTTAACTAAATGTAATGGGAAACTACTGAAGAGTTTTAAGGAAATTAAAACCATGCCTGCCCTACAGTTCCTCAATCCCTTATCTGGAATTTCCAAAATCAGAAATCTAGGAAACCACATCTTCTTAAAAATTTTGATGTCAGATTCATTTGTCAAATCTAACCTGATGAGATAAAGGGTCAAACATATTAGAGCTCTTAGTGGTCATTCAGTCACGTGTGCTTTGGAGTTTCAGTATATATAAACATACACACAATATAATATATGCACACATGTGCTTATCCGTATATACACACTTATACATACATGTGTGTATATACTTTAATGTTTTTGTTTAACGTTGAATTGAACTAAAAATTTTTTTATTCAAGTGTTATTAACATAAAAAATATAAAAATAGTGAAAAAGGGGGCACCTGCGTAGCTCAGTTAGGAAAGCAAGTGACTCTTGATTTCAGCTCAGACCATGATCTCACTGTTCTTGGTTAGAGCCCTGCAGCAGGCTTCGCGCTGAGTGTGGAGCCTGCTTGGGATTCTCTCTCCTGCTTTCTCTGCCCCTTCCCTGTTCATGCTCTCTCTCTTTCAAAATAAATAAATAAATAAATAAACACTTTTTTTTAAACAGGGAAAAACATCTCTGTGTTTAAAAGTGAAAGAAATAAAAGGAAGCATCTGACATTATCAACAGAACAGAATGTAGAATTATTGCCAAGTGTTTGAAACATTGTCTGCAAAATACTTAACGACACTCACAGTTGATGACTTATAAAGGAAGTTGTTGAAAATTAACAGAAATGCTGATGATCAAGAAATCATGAAACACTGCATAAAGCAGAAATATTGCATAAGGCAAAAAATAAAAAATGAAGATTTCAAGCTTGCATTGGCTGAATGACAAGAAAGTGTTGAATTATTAAGCTGTCGATCTTACTACATTTTTGTAATGAAATAAGCTAAAATGAACCACAAAGACCTGAATTGGGAGGTGAACACGTGCATAAAGTGTGTCTCTAGAATTTTTGGAAGAAGCACGGTGTAAACCAATGTTTTCAACTTCAGCACTCTTGAGATTTTGGAGGAGATATTTATTGTGAGAAGGCTTTTCTGTAATTGTGGCATGTCTACAGGCATCACTAACCTCTACACATGAGATGTAAGAAAAAAAAAAGCCCCAGGAGACAACCAAAAATGACTCCAGATATTGCCAAATGTCCCCTGGAGTAGGTGGGGCAAAACTGTCCCCAGATGAGAACCACTGTGACACCACCTGAAAACTCTGTGATGAAAAAGCCTATGTTAATTATAGGTCAGGTGAGAATTACATTGAAAAATTGGTCAATAGTATATCTGATTAAAAAAACTTTGTCCTGAACAAATTTATTTTGCGAGAAAAATGGATTTTAACTGGGACCAGATTCCTTAAGAGCATTCATAGTGCCTAATAAGAGAGTACCAAAGCTACTATAAATTCTAACTAAAAGATAATTGCTCTTGGGTGGGCTAACGTTTCAAGCTCACCCAAAATAAAATGGCAGTGATTGGAAAAAGCCCAGATCCAGGACGTCTGAAAGGTATAAATATTTTACATGTGCATTATCCTTCAATAAAGAATATATGGATAACCAGATACATGTTTTTGTTTGGTTCAATAACCACGTTGTATCAATGGCCTACATTCATGACAGGCAGGCTGGACTGGGAGAGACCTGTAAGTTAATTGTCCCTGTATCACTGCTCCACACATTGTGCTCCTCAAATTCTTGGGAAAATTAAAGAGCTGGCTTCTAATTCTCCACCCACCAGACTCCCATGTATAACATCTATGCTGAAATCTTGTGACAAGGAATTTTCTGGTCTCATGAAGATCAAGAATAAAAACTTTTTAAACTCTGTTTTTGATGCCGTTTACAGAGGCCTAAAAATCCACAGCTTTCTGAAAATAAGTTAGTTGCTACTGCTTATGATGAAGCTACTAATAAATCAACCTGAAAAACTGTTTATAAGACTTTGGACCACATTCATGTTTTCAGTGAAGTGGCAGGTGAAGATATTGAAAACTATCAGTAATTAATGAGAAAAAATTCTATCAAACTTCAATATATGTACATTTATCTAAATAAGTCCAAGGATTAAGGAGTGCATTTGTGATGAGCACCAGGTAGTGCAGGGAAGTGTTGAATCACTATATTGTACATGTGAAACTTATATTACACTGTATACTAACAAACTGGAATTTAAATTAAAAGTTTAAAAAACACAGGGCGCCTGGGGGGCTCAGTTGGTTGAGTGTCCAGCTTCGGCTCAGGTCATGATCTCACGGTTCGTGGGTTTGGGCCCCATGTCGGGTTCTGTGCTGAGGCTCAGAGCCTGGAGCCTGCTTCAGATTCTGTGTCTCCCTCTCTCTCTGACCCTCCCCAGCTGTCACTCTCTCTCTCTCTCTCTCTCAAAAATAAATAAAACATTTAAAAATTAAAAAAAAAAAACCCAAAACAATTCTCTTCCTAAATATATACCTATAATCATAAAAAATAAAGAAACACATAAATAAGTCAAAGGATGCCAACATCAAAAAAATACCGAGCATGACGATGGGGCCATATTGGTCATTCCCTGAGTGATGGAAACATAGTAGTGGTGACACCGAGAGCACTCCCCAATTTACTCCTTACACAGGTCTCCTTCTGTCCCTTACACTCAGCAAATATCTGCCCACACTTTGGCCTTTATCCTGTTCTCTCTCCATATAACTCTTGTCCCTTACATCCTTCACAGGGCTGGCTTCTGTCATCAGTCAGGTCTCAACTCAATGTCCCTCTCTCAGGGAGAGCTTCCTGTACACTTAAACTGAAGTCAGGAGAATCCAATTCTCTCTTTTCCACACATTTTCAGAGCACTTACAGCTGTCAGACATATTTTTCTTTGTAAAATTTTATTGGGCTTTCTTTTCTGTCATTATACAAATCTATGATTGTAGCAATCTTTCTTTTTTTCAGGGTAAGGCAGTTTTTATTATTTGTCATGATATAACTTGAGAGCTCTGACTTTGCATTTTTTTAATATAATTTATTGTCAAGTTGGCTTCCATATAACACCCCTGCTCTTCCCCACAAGTGCCCTCCTTCATGACTGTCATCCTCCTTCCCCTTTCCCCCCTCCTTCTTCAGCCCTCAGTTTGTTTTCAGTATTCTGGAGTCTCTCATGATTTGCCTCCCTCCCTTGCCCTAACTTTCCCCTCCATTCCCCTTCCCATGATCCCCTGTTTGGTTTCTCCAGTTAGACCTATAAGTGAAAACATATGGTATCTGTCCTTCTCTGCCTGACTTATTTCACTCAGCAGGACACCCTTGAGGTCCATCCACTGTGCTACGAATGTAGAAATCTTTATCTTATTAAAATAGAATCGCTGAGCCCAGAAAAGAGCCTAGTATATAACAGTTGCTCAGAAAAATATCTGTGATCTAAATGGGCAAGCCCATGGCTCTGAGAATCAGTCATTGTGAGGATCCTGGAAAGCAAGAAGGGGCTCAGCTCCAAAATTCTTTTACTCTGATGATATATTATATCCTCTCCATTTCTTGTAAGAGATTCAGACAAATTTACCCTTTCACCTTCTACTGATGGAAAAAATATGACAGGTAAGGAAAAGGTGATTTTAAGAAAAAAGGACCATTTCATTAAGTTTCAGCTCATCAAGGAGATCTGTGATAGTGCTGAGGGTCTGTGCATTCACTGGGGATATTCAGTAACGGTAATGACACAGCTGGGAAAGAATAGTGAGAAACTGGAAGTGGAGGCCACCAAACATGGCTAATTAAAGAAAACAGAAAACATGATGAATGAACCTATGTAATCTGGAGCCAACACCTCAGTGAGCCAATAAATTCCCTTGACTTGCATATTGGCTTTCAGGTCTATGAAATATAAAACACCTTCACACTCTCTGTACCCTGCTCATAGTGTATAGTTCAAACCATTTGAAATTCCTGATATTGACTATTTTTACTTACAAAACCATAGTTTCATATAATTTTATCCTATTCTAGCTGAATCCCTTCCTGTGGGCTCAGCCACAAATTGGAAGATGCAGGAGAAACGGACACTATAGAAAGATTCAAAACAGATTCATAATGAAAAATTAACTTGTGGGGTGCCTGAGTGGCTTAGTCAGTTAAGTGTCCAACTTTGGCCCAGGTCATGATCTCATGGTCTGTGGGTTTGAGTCCCAATTTGGGCTCTGTGCTGAGAAGTTGGAGTTTGGAGCCAGCTTTGGATTCTGTGTCCCTCCCTTGCTCATGCTCTATCTCTGTCTCTCAAAAATAAATAAACATTAAAAAAATTAACTGATGCCAGGTTCTCAGAAGATATCTTAATTTCTTTAAGACACCAAAGAAAACCCCATATGTACTTCTCATCTCCAGTGTTATTTCAAGTACTAAGCATCTCTGCTGTACCTCCAGGGTGAGAAATAGAGATAAAACTAACCCCAACTTCTATCAGAACCTTCAGTACAGGGATAAAGACCTTTTAAACTTTAAGGTTCAGGAGAAAGGAAAAGAGATTATGGGATAGATCTCTTGATACAGCCTCGCATATTCCGGAGGGGCACCAACATAACTAATCCTGTGAAGACCCTTTGTTTGGGTCTTCTAGGAGGCCTCTCTAATTCTTTTTGACTATTCATTAAATGTTCAAGGAAACTGTCATATTTTCTAACATAACTTACTATAATAAAGGGAACCATTTAATGGGAATTAATTTGAAATAATTATTTCTAAGTCTTCTCAAGACCCTAAGGGAATGAGATGCAAGCCTGGAGAGCTTCTACTGGAGAAGAGTTGAGAAGAAATGGCCTATATATACAGAGAACCTTTATGTAGCTCTTGTAGAGAATGTAAGCATGTAGGCTCCTTTTGTTTTGGAAGAATTTTGGATCTATATGATAAAGGTGGGCAGTTATGAAAGAAAATATCACAATTTTCTAGGGCACATGGCCTGGACACAGTGGCAAAACTAGTTTCTTTCTTCCCCCTTCTCCACAGTTCCTTACCACCCAAGGAGTACACTTACGTGGGGTATCCCTGGCCCAAGCCAGGAGAGGCCTCAGCAGTATCAACATCAACATTAGAGCTGTCATCCAGGAGCCTCCATGGAAACACAGACACATCATGCTGGAGAACGGAGAACTTGGGGCAGGGAGCAGGTGAGTCTCACTCAGAAGGAGGACCTTTAGCCACATCCCAAATAGTACCAACCAAGGACTTTGTTTCTCTGTTCCTTGATTGGGTAATCTAGGTGTCAAGAACCAATCAGCATCATAGATCTACTGCATCATTGGTTGCTGGTCAGAGATTCAATGTCAAGAGCCTCTTCTAAAACTTGATTTCCTTCATTGGAAGGATTATTTTAATTTAGTACTTGAAAGTTTTGATCCAATTGTACATGAAACACTTTATTGGGCCCCTAATGTGAGCCAACTCTGTGCTCGGCAGTGATGTGCACAAAACTTTGAGTCATGACTCTCCCATGAAGACAGAATTGTTTTCATAAATATGAGTATGAGTGTTTTTAGTAGCTGAGGGAGTGGGCAGAATATAATTGCAAGTCAAGAAACCTTTGGACCTTATTGCTCCATCACAAAGTTTAGATTGGGGGAAATTTCTTAACCTTAACCTTGAAATGAAAACACTGCAGTATTCCTGGTACTTTGATGCTGGAAAGTGGTTCGATTCTCTGGATAGCTCAAGGAAGAGCATCCCCTGGTAACTGATAGTATGACAGAATTATTGCTGCTGATTGGAGAGTGTAGTCTGTACCTCCATACAGGTAGGGAAATCTCCGATAAACTAAAGGAAATTGAAATTTACTCACAACTTGAGTGAAAAGGTTTTTCAAGTTTGTATCCTGATGCTGTCATTGAGTTTGGAGGCACCTCCAGAACATGCATGGAAAGAGGGGCTTAGCAAACATGATCTATGTGGAATGGAGGGTGTTGAAAGTTCCTCTGTTCAGTACTTAAACTAACAAACTGGTAAGACCAATGTCCAAATCAAAGTACACATGGGGCTGAGAGATAGATTGAGGACTCAAAGTCAACTTTTGGAAAAACTCTGCTTTAGAATAATTAATATATTGCATGAAATAGTGTTCAATTCCTTACCCCTGAACCCTGTCTGATTTCCACATTTTGTTGTTTTATTATTCATCTTGCTTTATCTTAAGAGGAGATATATGATGACTTTGCTAATGAGTACATCATATAGTATCCAGGAAATACAGCGCTGTAGTAAAACTCTGAATTATATCCTTTCATGTAACCATATCATTTGAAACATGAAATCCTACTTTTAGATAATTAGTACATATTATATTAATATAACTGTATTATCTCAGATTCAGAATGGATCTTATAGGACAACTATCTAAAGTTCTGCATTAATTCATGTCCACAGCCATTCTGATGAGCAGTCCTTCTTTATATGCCTTAATATGTCTACTGACAAAGTACTCACTGTGCTGCAATAAAAATGACTAAAATTTATTGGGCAATAATTCTTAAACCTTTGAGTTTGTACCTAAAATTGTACAAGGGCTTTTATAATTCCAGTTATTTTTTAAAATTCGTACATCGTCTCAGTGTTTGAATACCCATTTTATCCCTACAAATGCGGAAAATGAATGATGGATGGAGGTTAAACAACTTTGGCAAAGACACAGGTGAGTAGACATTGCACCCCAGATTGAGCCAAATTATATGTGAGTCCAAACTCCAGAAGCTTAGTCATTATGTCACTTCAATTCAAATTCAATTTCTGGAAAAAAAAATAGTGCCCTTATAATGAAACTATTTTTATCACCTTAATTCATGGTTATACATATCAATGTAACTACTCCTTTTTCTTTTTAATGTTTATTTATTTTTGAGAGACAGAGAGAGAGAAAGAGTGTGAGCAGGGGAGACCCAGAGAGAAAGATGAAGAGAGGGAATCTGAAGCAGGTTCTGGACTCTCAGCTATCAGCACAGAGCTCGATGTGGGGCTCCAACTCATAAACTGTGAGATCAGAAACTAAGCCTAAGTCAGATGTTTTAACAGACTGAGCCACCCAGGTGCCCCAGAACTACTCCTCTTAATGAATGACAGCATTTTACATAAATTGAGACAGCTACTCTCTGGGAATGCTAGTACCTACAAAAGATTCCTCTTATCATCATCATTACTTTCCTCTGGAAATGTAAAATTTGCATGTACATTATGTAATGGCACTCACTTTTCCAGCACAAGTCTCCTTCTTAGTAAAGAGAACAGTGCCCTCAAATTCCTAAACCCAGTCTATTGCTCTCAATGACTATTTCAGATTTCTCACCATAAAGCAGTACATGTTTGAACATTTCAGAAGAGCATAGACATAATATCTCACTTACTTTGGAAAAACATTTCTATTAAAAAAGAAAGTTCAAAATTTCTGGAGAATTTGGTCAAAGTCATTATTATACCTGGATGTGAGAAGAATCTGTGTCCTAGACCCAGTTATAATTCAGGGCTATTGGAAGTTGTGTGATTGCAACCAGGAGACTAGTCATGATTAATTTGAGAAACAAAAATCATAATTTACTAAAAAATTAACTAATTGTAGTATGATATTCAGGGAGAACCAAGGTCAGGTTCACCTTTGATTATAGGATAAAAAGAATGGCAAAATAAAGTGATTGTATATCAATAACTTACTGAAACATTAAAAGAACACTACCTAAACTTTTCATATAAATTTGACATACAACTCACAAATCATACAATTAATTTAAAATTTTTCTTAATGTTTATTTATTTTTCAGAGAGAGACCGAGTGCGAGCAGGGGAGGGTGAGAGAGAGAAGGAGACATAGAATCTAAAGCAGGCTCCAGGCTCTGAGTTGTCAGCACAGAGCTCCATGTGGGGCTCAAACTCAAGAACCATGAGATCATGACCTGAGATGAAATTGGACACTTAATCAACTGAGCCACCCAGGCACCCCTCATACAATTAATTTTAAAAAGAATGAGCCAATGAATGTGACCTAAGTTGTCTGTTGTATATATGCATGAGTAACAAAAATGTGCCACTCAAAATACTACGAGTCACTTTTTACCTGAATATTACTCCCATATGAGGATGCTCTGGTAAAACAATGGAGCAACTGTCACCCAACCATTCCGAATGGCGAACTTCTTCACTGAAAGCAAGAGGTCTGAACCACCAGGTGCCCCAACACTTGTTTTTTAGTGTTACAAACAAGAATATTTATAATTGAGTAGCCACAGAGGGAACATATAGGATTCTCATAGGACTATCATTAATATTACATTCAGAAATTGTTTCAATTTTCTTTCCCTTTCATTTAAGTTTAAGTTATGCTGTAGTATTATTTAGTACAAGTACTGGCCAGATTATTTTTCAAACTTCCACTTTGGTGTCCACTAGCAACTGCCAGGTGATTCCAAGCTGCGTGCTGGAATGTTGTCTGTTTTGTTCAAAATAAAGAATAATTTCTTTCAGCAATTATTTTGTGAAAAATCCACACTTAAAGAAAAACAATTTTGTTCTCTGAAAATGTAAACTTACTATATACCCTTACCATATATTAAAAGAAAACTTACTCCGTCCTTTCTCTTGACATCTTTTTCTGTATGATGTGCTGCCACACAAAACAACTCTTTCAATATCGCAGAGCAATTTTGAAAATTTTGGAACATACACACCTCATCAACATTCCTAGCATTCCTATTTTGGTGACACATTACTTCATAGGTTACACAAGCAAGATAAAGGAGTGAAACTTGGCAGTATTACACATTTATCTACAGATGCTAAAGCAGATCTGGATACTAAAGATGCTTGTCAGTCTCCATAATCAAAAATTGGGACTTGATCTTAAAGAAAAATTTTTTATTGAAATATGATCAGTTGTTAAAACAAGAACAAAGAGGCCAGTCAAAAAATAGTACCTAAACCATGGCTACATTATTACCCAGAAGGAAAAATAACAGCAGAAAAAAACATTAGGGCTCTTAGAAAGTTTAAGTTTATCCAGAACTGAAGAATCCTTATTGCTTTTACAATTTCTAGGCTATGAAAAAACACAGAAGCATAATAAGAATCAGTTCTCCAATCAGGCAATTAATTCTGCCATGTAAACAAGATACAGAGCTGTTGGTTCATTTTCTCTCCAGAACAGGAGTTGAGCATTAAATTCTTTTAACGATCATAATTTCCTTCAGTGCTAATGCTGATATTAGTTACAATATCCTTAAGCTTGACCATGTTTTTTTCATCAGTAATTTAATGGCCATGTGACTTTAGATCATCAGAAACAAACACCTTACTGTGCTCTTATCTGCACAATTCACTGAAGTGTTTACCTACATAGGTGTCTAAGGAGCCTCTAGTCACCTTCTCTATTGGTTTCACAGTCGCTATCATGACAAAGATTTAAGCTTTTAAGTGAGTTGTAATTTTCTAAGTAGATTCAAGAATGTTCATGTAGGCCACAAAATATTAAGAGAAATTTGTGGCATGCTGAAGTCTTTGGCACACCTGTGGCAGATTGTTGTTATAATATCACCTATGAAGTCTAAATATAAAACTTCTTGGAATGCCTGGGTGCTCAGGTCATGATCTCACAGTTCATCAGTTTGAGCCCCACATCAGGCTCTGTGCTGACAGCTCAGAGACTGGAGCCTGCTTCAGATTCTGTGTCTCCCTCTCTCGCTAACCCTTACTCTCTCACACTCTGTTTATCTCAAAAATAAATAAGCATTAAAAATTTTTTTAAAAAATTCTTGGGAAATTGAAAAGATACAATCCAACTCTCCTGAGATTTCCTAACCCAGAAATGTTGGAATATGAAACTGTACACATTTTGCCAAAACTGTAATCAGGAAACCTGCCATGGGGCACAAACTGATATGATAGTGCTCTTTGTATTGGACATCAAGATTTGAAGTTTATACCCAGGTAGAACCTGAGAAACTTCTAGAATTGATGTCTGATATAGTCTCCAAAGATTTCAATAAAAATGTTCCTAAAATACTAAACTTCAAATATCTTGGTGACCCTGTAAACTTTGGGCAGAGACACCTTAGTCCCCCTGGAAAGCAGGTTGCTGCAATGGAGTCCATAATGTGCTTCCTAGTGGTCTCTGCCCAGAATCAACAGAGACTAAACATCAGATTTCCAAATACCTGGATCTGAAAGATGATAAATAGCTTTCATAGGTATACCATTACTTCTAATTGTGTTTGAATGTGAAATTCGAACTCACACACAAACACAAAAATGGATCCTAAAATTGATAATAGGGTAGTAACAAAAGGCCACATAGCTCAAGAAGCCTTATGTAAAAGGAAACCTTTTCTGTAAGTAACTCAGGAAGCATCTTTGTGTCCCAGTTGCTATGGAAAGTTTGAAGTTGAGAGTTGTCTTTTAGTATCACCTTTGATTTATTTTTCCACTTCAAATATGGAGGCCTGGACATATTTTGATTATGTTATTGTTATAAAACTGCCCCCAAATAACTGTGTGACAATGTTCTGATCTTTTTGCAATAGTAGCAAACATTAAAAGAGTCAGCCACAAATGTCAAAGGTAATTTTGTTACCATTAATTATTATAGCACCATCCCCCAAACAGAAGCCATGAGGTATCTCAGTGAAACAAAAAGTCCACTATATAAAACTATTACAGCCATGTACAGTCACCATTTGATAAAAGATACAGAATTTCACTGTGGTAACATGATTATTTATCAGTTGGCTATGGGCCAATAGTTGCTCAGGTAAAAACTGAACCTGTGCCACAGCAAGCCAGCCAGACTGTAGCACCAGGTACTGAAGATGTTGTAGAAGCCCTCATGAGAAACTTTGATGATGCTTACATCTTCTAAAAATAAAATAAGAATGTAGCTAGTGTTGATAGGTGTTGTGAATTCAGTATGTTTTGTTCTTATTCTGAGGGACACAAGCAAAAGATTCATTTTGTAAGAAGCTCACAGTATAACATGTAGTAAAAAAGGAAGACTTACTAGACATACCCGGGTAAAATAATAGAATACTTAAGGCAAAGAGAGTATCATCAAAACAACCAGACAAGTTAGGATGCAGATTTTCTTAAAAGAGAAAATGAGGAGGCAAACTGCTAACTTTTGGAAGCAATAATAGAAAACTGAAAGAGCATGATGATATTTTCAAGGAATTCAATAAGAATAATTGCCCATCTAAATTTTTAAACCCAGTGACTCTGTATTTCACAAATGAGGAAAACATTTTTGGATGCATAAAAATCAAGATTATTTGCCACTAACATATTTTAATTTAAAAAATTCTAAAGGTTGTTCTTCAGGCAGAAGGAAAGTAACTCTAAATAACAACTCTGGGATGAAATGAGAAATGAAGAACAAAGTGGTAAAGAAGTGCACCATTCTAAAATATATCAACTTTAAAAACAAAATATTGTCCAGTAGAGTTTTAAAGTAATATGCAATGAAATATCCAAAACAATATGCAAATTGAGAAAGAATTAAGATGTTAGATTATTCCATGGGACGCCTGGGTGGCTCAGTCAGGTAAGCGTCCAACTTCGGCTCGGGTCATGATCTCATGGTTCATGAGTTCGAGCCCTGCATCAGGCTCTGTGCTAACAACTCGGGGGGAGCCTGAAGCCTGCTTCAGATTCTGTCTCCTTCTCTCTGCCCCTCCCTCTCTCGTGCTCTGTTTCTGTCTCAATAATGAATAAACATAAAAAGAAGACATTAATTCAATATGGACCTCTATATTTATGTTGTCATTTCTAGAGTGATCACCAAATAACAGACACAGTGAAGAATTCCAAAACTTGCAGCAGTTAAAAAAAAGAGAATGATAAATAATCACATCACTCAGCCATAGTATTTCCTATCTGTATTCTACATATCTGTGAACCATTCTCTTAATGCTAGACATTAAGAGCAAAAATATAATGATTTTTACTCTCAAAAGATAATTAATAAATATACAACTTACAAGTTTGACATTTATTATCTTCTATAGTTGGCTCTTTGGAAGATAAATTAGTGGAGGGTTAATTTAGAAAAATATAGAAGATTATAAAAATATTTATAATTATGGCTAACCATTTCAATATGCAAAAATGCATATTATAAACTCACTCCTATTTTACCATTTTTGGAAGAATATAGTCGATAAGGAAAAATCTGTTATAAGATGGCCGACAGGACTGATAAGGAAATACCTGTCCCTGATCAAAGCTCCCCCTTCTGGGTTCCTCTTTCCACCCTGCTTGTCGTGTGCGTTAATGAAGAATACAGAAGTAACAGGCTATAAATTATTTCCTCTGCTGACGTTCTGGGCTCAGACGTCTAGAGAATGATCTCCTCTGAGCCCACCAGTATAAAATAAACCTCCTCCCTTACAGATCTCCAAGTGCCATTTGGTTCTTCTGCCAGGTGATCTAGACAAGATTCTGCAACATAGTAACTTATCTTTCATGGTTCAATCTACTTCAAATAATAGACTTTATAGACTATTTAGAAATCAGTTCTCAAAGGTGGTTTTTTTCTTAGTTTATAAATGATAATGTAAGGATTTCAGTTAACAAACAATTCTATCAGATTAATTTCCTTTATATAAATCGGAAAGGATAGACCTATATTCAGGGTTCATGTCATAGTAATTAATGTCACATTTAGCTTTGTACAAATGTGTATTTGCTGGATTAATTGTATGGAACCGTAAATGATAGATCTCAGGCAGAGGACTTAATGCCTGTAACTGACTCTCCCTGTGCCCCAGCTCTGAAGGCCTCACTTGCAGAACGGTCACCATGGTGTCTGGGAAATCTGATCATCCTTTGAAAGAAAACGCTGTCTTGCTTCACATGACCCTCCTTTTGCCCTTGGCTCTGAGGAATATTATGAAATCAGATTTCTGAACTTGGCAATAGAAAGAAAGAAAGAAGCATGGAGATATTGTGCCTCAAACTTCAGAGGCTGCTCAGAACCTGGGGCCAACTAAATGCAATGAGGAAGTTGTTGGGGGACAGAGGAGAGACAAGGTTCCAAAAAGTCCTGTGGGAAGACATTGGAAAATAAATACTATATACACTGTGGAATAAAAGAAAATGGGATAAAATGAAAAAGTAGCTAACATAGTGAGAGGTGTTGTGAATTAAATGTTTTGTAGTTATTTTGACGGAGGCAAAGTAAAGATTTAAACAATTAAAAAATATACTTCTGACTGTGGGACAGGGCTTATATGAGTGTTGTTTGTATTATGTGAAAAGGTATGTTCTCCAACTACTAGGCATGCTACCTCTGGAAAAACAACGACAACAACAAATAGAAGCTTCAAGATGGGGCGTTTATTTCCTAAATCATACATTCCTGAAATGCTTGGATTATTGCAATAAGCATGTATTATTTTTATGATTGAACCCAGTAACAAACGTGTATAGACAAAATTCGGAAGGGAGAGAAGGTGACAGAGGAGTAGGAGGACCCAAGTCTCATCTCATCCCAGTCACACAACTGGATAATGATAAGGGAGCATAATCAAGCTGACAGGCCGCAAATACCCCTCCCCCCATGTGGGATTTGTGTGACATTTCTCAGGCCTGCCTACACACCCAGGAACAAAGAAAAGGAAAGAAAAAATGAATAACTGACAGGTATCAGAGTCATGCAGGACCTGGGTCTCCATCAGTTTATAAATATCTTAGTAAATTATAAGAAAAAGGGAATCTTATCAATAGCCTCATCTCCGGAAACCTGTAGACTTTCCATGAGTTTCCATGAGCCCCAACATCATCCCTCCATAGTGATGTGGGGAACAAAGGCAAGAAGGAAATAGCAGGTAAAATTAAATATCCTTATTACCTACAGTTCATTGGCAAGTACTTGAGGCAAATACAGAGTATAACATTTTCCAGGAACTCCCTGCCGTCCTGATGTTAATATCCTACTAGAGGGAAAACGACCTTAGCTGCACAATAGCAGGCCTCAGGTGGCTTAGGACTTCTCTTTAGCATCTCAAAGTCCTTCTGGAGGACTTCCTTTTGTTTTTACCTTCCCCAATTCCATAGTATATATAACCAGTCACTCTCCACAATCTCAGTGCAGCCCTTTATCCCCTTGGGTCCTCTAGTAAAATCACCTTTTTGCACCGAAGATGTCTTCAAGAATTCTTTCTTGGTCGGCAACTCCAGACCCCACCCTCATCACCTCAAAACCTCACCAGAAAACTATCAAATTATTCTGAATATCCCAGAAATCAACCTTAAGACTGACAGAAGAGACTCCACAATTGAAGAGAGAGAAGAGACCACATCAAGGAAAGCAGGAAATGCAGAGATGTGTTTTGGGGGAGAAAAAGAGGGGAAGAGTCCTGGTCACAGAGAAAAGTGAGAGAGACAGGAGCACAGAGGGTAAGAGAACACTTCTCCCAAGCCATTGGCTGACAAAACGAAAGAGACTGATTTTCTTGAGTTCTTGGAACCAGTGTGGCTTAAAGACTGGAGTGTTAAAGGTCGGTGGGCTTGGCTGGGATAGAGCCCTGAGGGCACCGCCTACTCCTGTAAACAAGGAAGGCAACAACCCTGGGAAGAAGGCCTGGAAACATGCCTGGGCACACAGATTATGTATTCTTCTTGGAGCACATCCCCGAGATGTAACTTCACATCGATGCCTGTCTGGGAACCAAAGAGCAGTCCCTCCCCCTGCACCTCAGCATAAACCCAGAGCCACCTGCAAAAAGCAGTTCAGTCCCCGCAATGGGCTGCCTCACCTGCTTACACCAAACCCCACAACCCTGAGCCCTGCTGCAACTGCCATTCTTGGTCAAGCTTGCCTCAGTCCCAGTAAGGTCTGGCAGATCCATTCCTCAGAAAACCAGCAGAAACCCCTGATCATATCATGTCTCATGACCAGAGAGTTCTGCAAGCCTTCAGATCTAGTGGAAGTAGCATCAGGTCTCTTTCAACAAGCAGACCAGAGCACACCTGTCGGAAGCCGCCAAGTTTTCTGGCTGCCTCAGGCAAGGATTAACACTCTCCGGGGAGTGAACCAGTAAACAAGATTTGCATCTGGAGGCTGGAGATTGCCATTTCCTGGTCAAAATAATTTTGGCGTTGGTCATGCTGGGCCAGACATAGAATGGCCAAGGTGCACAAAAGATCAAAACCGCATTTTGGATTTCAGAGCTAAGCTTCCCCTCCCCCAGCATTGCTGAGGCAGGTCTGGGCGCTTCTTTTGATATTCATTTGACTCTGTTACCTGATAACCGACCTGGGTCAGCCACCCGCCCCAAAATTCTATATAAGAGTGAATTATTTTCTTAAAAGGAGGAAGAAGAATAAAAGAAGAGAGGCTTGATCGGATACCGTGTGCTGTCTTCACTCTCTGCGTCTCCCCTCTCCTGCCCTGTTTTCTCTCCCTCCCTCAGGAGAAGGACCCGCGACACAGGCGCGCTCAAAGCCTGGGACGAGCGCACAGGGACCTGGCGAGCTAGCGCACCGAGGCACCTACAAGTGCAGCTCCAACCTGGGGTGGAAGCGGACGGGTGGAAGAGCGGCCCCGGGCACCGGGAAACGACACACACCTAGTGAAAACTCACCGCATTCTGGCCAAAGACCAATCACTAGCCGATGCAGGTGACTCTGAATGACAGCAGATGACGGACCTGAATGCTAGAGCAGCCAAAAGACAATAGCAGAGTGCATGCAACACACACGAGAGACACTCCCAGAGGCACCAGTCCCTGGACACCATATGACCTCTTCATAAAGCTTATAAAGTTTTGGGGTAGTGGTGGGGTGGGCCTACGGCTAAAATGAATTCTTGAAGAAATCTTTGGTGAAAAAAGATGATTTTATTAAAGAATAGGCATATGACCCATGGGCAGGAAGAGTTGCACTGGGGTAATGATGGGTAACTCATTATATACAATCAGGTTGGCAGGGGGTCAGAGGTAGATTGTCTCTAAGGAATTTTGGAAGTGAGGTTTCCAAGACCTTGTGGTGCTAGCAGTTGCTAGGGAAACATTTATTACTTTTTAGATATATTTCAGGGTCCATAAACTTGGAGCATGATTGCCAGCATATATCCTGGGGCAGTTAAAATAGGAAGTAGATTTACAGGATCCTGGAGATTGGGACAATGTTAAGCCAAGGTTCTCTTTTGCCCCTAGCAAAGTGTCATCATTGCACACTGCCGCTGATCTCCTAGAGGGAAGTCACTCTGCCAGTTTCAAGGACTTGTCACTGGGCTGTAGACAGTAAGGGAATTCAGTGTTTCATTTGCCTTAGTTTCCCACATTACCATGGCAAGGTCTTTGCTCCTTTGTTCTTGAGTAGGCAGGAGTGTTGAGGAGTATCACATGTATGCCACTCAGGGGGTGGGGGTGGAGCAGTTTGTGCCAGAGTGTACTTTGCCCTCAACTTGTCCCATGCTTCCCCATCATAAACTCCCTGAATAATTTTAAATTATTTAAATTTAAGTAAATCTTTTAGGTTGCTGAAAGTGAAAGGTCTCATCTTCTGTAGCTTCTTCCTGCTGAATAGGGTATAGAGATGTTCCTACCTATAAGGGTCAATATTGATCAGGGAGGGAATGCATGGAGGAGTTATGAAAAGCAGAGGCAGCTTAATCCAACATGGGCAGTGGTGAGGGAGCAAAAGGCAAGCTGACAGGCTGAAAACACTCCACCCCCTCCCACCCCCCACCCCCCCAGGTAGGATATATGTGATATTCCTTGGGGCACTTCTGTTGCCCAAGAACAAAGAAAAAAGGAAAAACAAATGGTTAACTGATAGAGATCATAGTCCTGCAGGATCTGAGTCTCCATCTATTTACAAAATCTTAGTAAATCACAGGAAAAAGGCAATCTTAACAATAGCCTAGTCTCCAGAAACTTAGACTCCATTTTCTGGAGCCCCAACATCATCTCTCCATAGTGCTGTGGGAAACAAAGGCAGAAGGAAATGGTAGATAAAATTAAATTCCTTATAACCTGCAGCTCACTGACAAATACTTGAGGCTGGCAGAGGAGCTCCCTACTGTCTTAATGCTGTTTGCCAGGGGGAAAAACAACCTTAGCTTGACAATAATTAGGCCTCCAGTATCCTATGAGTCTTTGGTGTATGAAACTCTCAGTGGAAACTTCCCCTGAACTTTACCTCCCACAAATCCATAGTATATAACCAGTCTCTTCTCATGGTCCTGTGGGCAGCTCTTCCTGCCCAAGGCTCCTATCTCGTGCTTTAATAAAATCACCTTTTTGCAACAAACATGTCTTCCAGAATTCTTTCTTGGCCATTGGCTCTCCATGAACCCCACTATCACCCCAAAAACCTCATTAGTCAGTAACGTGGTATCTTGTCATTGAGATGGCATTGCAGTGATGGAGTCTTGGCACAAGCAAAAAGACATGGGAGAAAACAGGAAAATCTAATTAGAATAACTAGAGAGATTAACCTGAATAAAAGTTCTTAGGTAGTTGACAAGAATCCTCCAGTCTAGGGGTTTAATCAATCATTGAAAAATAGAGGCAGATCTTGTAAAGCCCTAATTTGGGTATTTATATCTTTTAAGAACCCTGAGACTTCTTTTGTTTTGCATACAAGTAAAAATTTTTTTAATTTTTAACATAATTTATTGTCAAATTGACTAACATACAGTGTGTAAAGTGTGCTCTTGGTTTTTGCGGTAGATTCCTGTGGTTCATCGCTTATATACAACACCCAGTGCTCATCCCAACAAGTGCCCTCCTCAATGCCCATCATCCCTTTCTCCCCTCCCCCACCCCCACACCACCCTCAGTTTGTTCTCTGTATTTAAGAGTCTCTTATGTGCTCCCCTCCTTCAAAAACCCTGAGATATTTTTATGATAGTCCGGGATATATACACAACTTTCTGTTTTGTATAGTGCATGCACCCCCTTGGGCTACTGTTAAAACATGTAGAGCCATTCTATTTTGTAGAACTGCTTTATGCATCTGCATGGCTTTACTGTCCAGTAAGGAGATGCTGTTTTGTTAGTCATTGAGTCCCTTAATCATGTATTTATTAAGTGCTTCCATATGCCAAATTACACTTTCTAACACTACAGATGGGGCAAAAATGGATGCCAAATGATACCATTTAAAAACATTGCATCTCTCTTTGCTTTAAATTTGGAAGGGTAGCTGGAGTAGTGATGGTTTTAACAATGCTTTCATGAGTCCAAACAAAACCTAAGGTACAATGACCTATCCATCCTGGAGGGATCCAGGGTCATAGGTTAGTTCTGTTTGGATCTAACCCTCTGGTTCTAGGTCACCTTATCCAGTCAGTAGCAAACCAGTCAGTAGCCTGAAGTACAATTGTTTGGGAGCAGGTTTTTCATGATAGCCTCTTTAGATATTGTGTGTTATTTGCCCAAGTATCATATGTATGATTTCTTTGTTCCCAGCATAAGACTGGCTTTTGGCTGAGCTGTCCAATGGT
This sequence comes from Mungos mungo, assembly GCA_004023785.1. Lineage (NCBI taxonomy): Eukaryota > Metazoa > Chordata > Mammalia > Carnivora > Herpestidae > Mungos > Mungos mungo. Next base: position 43,986 of record PISW01006794.1, read on the forward strand.
GGGTGTGAGCCATAAAAATGCATTCTCAAATTTGATATATGCCATATTCAGTATAGCGATAAGTAGGCTTTTATAATTTAGACATCTGTTGGCAGGTATTAACTTGTGGGTTTGTAAAATCAGATAATATCTTAACAGTTTGAAGGTATAAAAAAGTTCAATTATGTCCTGGTAAATTCCAAGACATATTGATCATGGGTCAGGAAGAAACAATTTGATTACCGATAGACTTATCATAGACTTTTATATATTTATTTTTGAAATATAAGTACATAGAAAGTGCCAATCAGTACCTTGTAAGGAGAAACCCCGCTAGGGAAACCCAGATGTGCTTGGCATGGGGAAACTCTACATATCTAGCAAGCCATATGATTTTGTAGTTCAGCATAATTCTGTGCCCATTGTAGAAATGAATTGTTAGTATATATTGGGGGGAAAAGAATGAAAAAGAAAGGTACAATCATCATAAAAGAAGTTTGAAGTTTTTCACAGGTTCACAAGAATAAGAAGGCACATTAGTTTGTTCACTGATTTCCTGTAAAGGGGAAACAGGCTTTATTTAGATACAGGTGCCCATTAAGAATGCCCCTCTTACTTTCCTGCAGTGGGAGTACATACTATGCCCCACTAGGGGCCTTTTTATTTTGGAGTTAAATCCCCTGTTGCATGAGACTTTCCACTCTTTGAATAAATCAGGTCTTTGGGGTTTAAATGGGGTGGGTTTCTAGTAACTGTCAGATCAGGATTAGGGAGGACATGGTTTACATATTTAATTTATGAAGTCAGCCAGCCTCAAGTGAATAATAAAGCACTATTGTCTTTATCTATTGATAGGTGTACAGTGAGTCTTTGCATACAGTTGTTGGGGGAATCCATCCCATTCTCCAGTTGTTTAAATAATATACTCATGGGGTCCTCTCACTATCCTCACAGAATAACAAGATGATTATCTATACCTGTGCTTTGGTGACAGTATCTCTTAAGTTTACCTCAAGTTGTCTAGTTTAAGCAAATACTTAAAGAAAACCAGAATTTAACATCCATAAATGTGCATTATTGAAACATAGTTTTTCTCTCTAAAAACCATCATTTCCAGAGATAGCCAAATTGAGACTAATTCATTTGTAAAACAAGTCCAGTTCTAAGAAACCTGGCTTAATTATTTACATGAGCTCAGTAAGAATAGTGTTTAATCATAAGGATATTTAAAAGTTTGTTTTGCTGGAATCTTTTCTAGGGAATCTCTAGATTGAACTTTTAGTAGCTTCTCCAGGCCAGAAGCCAAGCCAAGTATTTGCCATCAGACATAACTACAATACTCGTTGATTTGGACAAATTTTTCCTCATGAGGTTCCTGAGATATTCTGAGGTTCCTGCACCTCCAGGAAGTGGTAATTTTTACTCACCTGGTAAGGCTGCTGGCAACTCTGTAAGCAAGGAATCAGGCCAACATTTTCAAGGGGTTTTATGGCTCTATGTTTCATAAAGTCAACCTCAGTTTCTTAAGACCGTAGGGTCATATCTTAGTCTATGCATGTCTCTCACATAAGACATTCCAGTCAAAGCCTTGGTAAAATAACTAGTATTTCCAGTGGTTCCTGTTACAAGGAGGACAGATTCTTAATGAAGTTATGCAAGTAAGTATTATTGCCATGAAAGAAAGAATACTCACTGAGAGTTTTTGAGTTTCAGAGGGTTTAGGTAGAAAGAAAAGTAAAATCCTCAGTTTATTTACAGATGAATACTTTGATCACATTTTTTATATGTCACAGGTATCCTAAGTGGAAGTTTCCTTAATCTGGAAGAGTAAACATTAGAAGACCACAAATATTTTAAAACAAGAGTCACAAAAACTCTAATCTTCCTCAGTTTATTTAGTCCCATGTTCCTAATTCTTCTTCAGCTTGAATGTAGCTTTTTAGTTCTGGAAATTCCATTTTAGTTTTAAGATTTTAAAGATGTGAAATACCTGTATTTGTCCTTTTTATAAAATCCTTGACGATGAAATGCATTGTTAGAGCCTCAGAACAATAACTATAAATGACAAAATACCAAGATCTGATGAGAGTTCATTATGAAGCAATTGACAAGGATATTTGGTTATTTCTGTGACACATAGAACTTCAATAATCAGAATATCAAGTAATGACCTTATATCAAAACTTCCAAATTTTAAAAATTGTATATATATTCGAGCAGTTATAGCATTTGCCCATGCAATACAACTTAAGGTTAACCATTACTTGACAGTGCTTTTCCAAGTAACGTCTCATACCAAATAAGCAAGACTTACTTGGTCAAAAAGACTTCATTTACAATTTAAATCCTAGGAAATTTGTTACAACCTTAGAAAGTTATAAATCACATCCTAAATAGGATTACAGGTCATTACAAATATTAATTTATTTATCCAAGGTGGCAATAAGAGATCCTAAAGGCTAATATGTGGCATTATATAGTTGTTAGCAAAACTTAACTTCTTTAACATTGAGAAGTTTTAACTTTAAGTGATCAAAGACTTGAAAAAGACAAAACATAAGCCTTGGTTTTCCTGAAAGACAAAAGAGGAAAAAACCTTTGTTTACATGTTCTTAGTAAGAGCAGATCAACAGTCCAAGAAAACGTTGTCTTTTGAACAGAGAGAAAAGCAGAATTTTAATCTTATACATGTGTACTTTTAAAATCCATCCAGGGGTGCCTGGGTGGCTCAGTTGGCTAAGCGTCCAACTTCAGCTCAGGTAATGATCTCACAGTTTGTGGGTTCAAGCCCCACTTTGGGCTCTGTGCTGACGGCTTGGAACCTGGAGTCTGCTTTGGATTCTGTTTCTCCGTCTCTCTCTCTGCCCCTTCCCCCACTCACACTGTGTCTCTCTTATAAACATTTAAAAAATTTTTTTAATTAAAAAATTAAAATCCATCCATTGCAACCTTAGTCCATCCTTACCACACATAAAATTCCTTTCCAAAGATTTCCCTTCACAGACCTTCTACAACTTTCCTTTGCCTTCAAATTTTGTTTCAAGTCATTTCTCTCCAAACAACCAGTCTTGTTTAGGATAAAATTACTTTATTTTATCCTCAACAAAAAATATATTTCAATTCCTTATATCTTTCTTACATATCTCCTACTTTCCTACATACAGAGTTGTTTTCCTTATTTCCATCAGTCTTAAGTACACTTAGTAGAATTTTAACTCTTAGAAATGTAGTCTCCAGGGACACCTGGGTGGCCCAGTTGGTTAAGACTCCGACTTCTGATCAGGTCAGATCTCACGTTCGTGGGTTTGAGTCCTGCATCAGGCTCCGTGCTAACATCTAGCTCAGAGCCTGGAGCCTGCTTCCGGTTCTGTGTCTCTTTCTCTGCCCCTCCCCTTCTCATGCTCTGTCTCTCTCTGTATTAAAAATAAATAAAACATTAGAAAAAGTTAAAAAAAAAAACGTAGTCTCTAGTTGAGGACTTAGTAACGAATTGAGAAATGTTTACACCAGAATTTTTTAGATGGTAAATTCATCAATCAATTAAGCACAATGCATGTTTTCCAATAAACCCAAATAGCCTTAGTTTCATTACAATAAAGAGTTAATAAAAGCACAAACCTATGTTCAGTAATCAAAGCTTTAGTACTCCATCCTATTTGGAAAAGACCTAGATGACTAATGAATTTAATCTCATTTATCATGCAATGAAAACATAAAAGTTTCGGATTACCAAAGACTTTTAAAGGTATCTTAACAATTATCCATGAAAACTTTGAGACATACAAAATTAACCATCATTTAAAGTCATCTTTTTGCTAACAAATTTCAACAGAGATAAAATGACTTTATTTGACTTTTGGTAAACTTTGGTAGAATAAAAGTGTCATATTTAATGCTGGTAATTCTAAAGAGAGATCCAACAAATTTATTATAGTTTAAATACCCAATTGTTTCACTTACATCCACTTTAAAGTCAATCAATTTCCCCCATTTTCAGTTTTTACCTGGTATACCAGTAAATCTGAAGTGAGTGGTCCAAGGGGTGCCAGAGTCCCCCTCTGACCAGTCCAGGGGTATCCTGAAGGAGGGCTGACGTTGGCACAAAAAATGGACACAGACAGCTCAGGTGAACAAATCTGGACAGTTTATTGTTTTTCAGCAAGCTTAAATATGCATTCCACTCTCTACATATCCGCCCCCTGGACCAGCCGGAGGGGTGCCTCCGGCAAAGTGGCCCCCCAGGGCTCCCTGAAGGGGTAGCGGCGGACGGGAAAAATGAGATTCATGCAGTTTCTTTCTTGGTCCAGCCTGGCATCATCTTCTTCTTTCTATCATCTCCTTTTTATCATCTCCTATCTCGCCAGGTTTGGAGCCTTTATTTATAGACTTGCGACATCAAAAAGTGGAATTTTTACAAATAATTCTCAGTGATAAAGATGCTTTGAAAAGAGTGCAGAAACAGGTTTTACAGAGGCATTTCTTCAGAACTATTCTAAAACAGTGAGGTAACTTACACATAATAGGATAACAGGATATTCTCAGTGAAAAGCAGATAACATACACATTTGTTTGAACCTGTAGTAAATCTTACAACTAAGAAGATAGCAGGATGTTTTCAGTGAGAAGCAGATAGCAAACACATTTTATAACAATGATGCTAAAATTCAGGCATCAACAGGGCTAGGAGGCATTCTATTTGACTCACAAGAGGACTATGGTTAGTAAGTAAACCTTTTGTCAACCTTGTTCTTTGATGTTGAATGTATAAGCACCATAGGCGCCCTAGAAGAGCCAGCCTTTGCATATGAGTTTAAGTTGTAACCACTCTTACCTATCCTCACAATGGGCAATTGTGAGGCCTAATCAATAGCAACAGGCTTAATTTTACATGAGCAATCAGTTAACAGAAGGAGATGCCAGCTTCCGTCACCTGTGACAGGAGCTGTGCAACGTCTACCATTTCTTTACTGTGACCATGTCATCCAGCAAGGCTGGTGTGGCTCCCAGCAGTCAATTAATATTGACAAAGCCAGAAAGAATATCCAGTGGGAAAAAGTCTCTCAACAAATGGTGTTATAAAACCTGGACAGCAACATGCAAATGAAGGAAATGGGACCAGTTTCTTATACCATACACAAAAATAAACTCAAAATGGATGAAAAACTTATGTGTAAGACAGGAAAACATTACAATCCTAGAGGAGAACACAGGCAGTAACCTCTATGACATCTGCTGTAGCAGCTTCTTACTAGATACGTCTCCTGAGGCAAGGGAAGCAAAGCAAAAATAAACTATTGGGACTTCATCAAATTAAAAATTTTCTGCATAGCAAAGGAAACAATCAATAGGACTAGAAGGCAACCTTCAGAATGGGAGAAGATATTGGCAAATGACATATCTGATAAAAGGTTAGTATCCAAAATAAAGAACTTATAATGAACTTATAAACTCCATACCCAAAACACAGATAATTCAGTTAAGAAATGGGCACAAGAAAAAAAGAAAAGAAATGAAATGGATAGAAGACATAAATAGACATTTTTCCAAAGAAGACATATACATGGCCAGCAGACAAATGAAAAGATACTCAACACCACTCATCATCACGGAAATATAAATCAAAACTACAATGAGATATCTCCCACCTGTCAGAATGGCTACAATTAAAAACAAAAGAAACAATAAACATAGGTAAGTATGTGAATTATTGATGGGAAGTTGCAAACTGGTGCAGCCACTGTACAGAGAGAACTGCTAGGTCCTCAGAAAGTTAAAAATAGAACTACCCTGCAAACCAGCAGTTGCACTACTAGGGATTTACCCAAATAATAAAAAATACTAATTTGAGGGGAGATATGCACCTCAATGTTCATAGTAGCTTTATCAACAATGGCCAAAATATGGAAAGAGCCCAAATGTTCATCAACTGATGAATGGATAAAGATGGGGTGGGCGTATACACACACACACACACACATACACACTGGAATATCAGCCATAAGAAAGAATGAAATCTTGCCAGAGAGGAAGTGAGTGGGTGAATGAGTTAGACAGGTAATGAGGCTTAAACAGGGCACTTGTGATGAGCACAAGTGGAAGTATTGAATCAATAAATTATATGCCTGAAACTAATATACACTGTATGTTAACTAACTGGAATTTAAATAAAAACTTTTCTTTTAAAATAGCAAATCAAAGAAATAAAAAAAGAAAAAATTTGGGAGGAAAAATTGATGAATACAATAAAACCAAATATAATAGAATTACATTTAGCTCTGAATTTTTTGGGGGAGTGAGTAAAATAAGAAAATATAATGGATTATTGACTTTTTTGTATCTTATCAAGGAAAGCACATAGGCTATCCAATAGATAACTTGTATACTTTCAGCTAAAATTTTCATGGGTCTTTATTATGGTCACAACGAATAATTTACAAATGTTGAAAAGTCACACATCGTTCATTTTTAGGGGTAATAAAATCAGTTAAAACTGGTCATATCTTCTATTAACCCGTGGCAAAAGATTAGTATGTAAAATGAAAATGTAATTCAGTGGAGACACTTGACAGAGTGCTCTATTTATCTGAGCCTATGATTAAGAGGTCATTTTCTCCTTTGGGATGAAATTTATTAAATATGTTAAATTAATTTAAACAACATGTTGCACATGTATTGCTACAAAATTTAACGTGATACAAAACAAAACCTTTCAGTAAAATATAAACTTTAACACATAACTGTGATTGAGTTCCATGTCTGAGATTATCTAATTAGGTCAATTACATTCCCAATTGATGCACTGTATGAACCTTGATTACAGTTTTAAATACTAGAAGGGAGTGGGAAAACAAAACAAAAGAAACTTACATCTCATCTATGTTCCTGTTCGTGATCATATTTCATTTCTCCCCAAGTTTTCATAAAATACAATAAACGACAACAGAAACCTTAATACATTATAAAAGGGAATGGTACACATACTTTTTGATCATGATTTTAAATTGTTCTGAGGGTGTTTAACATAGAAGACAGTGGTTCCTATAATTTGACTGGTGAGATAGCAGATAATTAAATGAACCATATATATAATTATAATTATATAATTGTGTTTTACATTTACATTTTTTTCACCAAAGTTACAATATAAACTATTAAAAAAAGATGAAAATAATGACCTAATTACTCATCTCAAAGTTTTAAAAAAGACAATAAAAAAAGACAATTCAATGAAATTAGGGAGATTTGAATACTAAAGTTATAATGAAAACAATTTCATTGTGAAATTAAAAACATAAGATCATATAAAATTGTGTGCTTAAGAACTGTTATGACAGACACATGGAGATTTTAAAGAATTTAGGAGAATATTAGGTAAAATATCACACCAAGCAATTTCAAGTAATATGAATGATTTTATGGTGAAATAAAAACTGCCTAAATTAATAGAAGAAATAAAAGAAACAGAACAGACATATAAACATGAATTATATTTTTTAAATTGAAATACTTCTAAGAAATGTGTCAGACTCAGATTTTCTTTTTTTAAATATAAATAATTCTTTTTTATATTTTTTATTTTTATTTTTATGATAATTAAAAACCCTTTTTATCTTTTATTTAAATCCAAGTTAGTTAACATATAGTGTAGTAATGGTTTCAGGAGTAGAATTTAGTGATTGATCACTTATATTTAACATTCACTGCTCATCCTAACAAATGCTCTCCTTTTTTTTTAAAGTTTGTTACCAAGTTGGTTTCCATAATATAAATAATTCTTAAAGCATATCAGCTATCAAGTCTTCCAGAGCTTAGAACAGATTGATTTTATTTATTATATAAAACTAGAAAAGTACTAACACCAAATCACACTTAGCAGGATAGGTAACTAACACTCATTAAAGAAAGTTCAGCTCACCAGTGTCTCCCAGAAAGGAGCTTATTACCCTTGTCTGGTGCCCCAGTGTTTGCAGCAGCTGCCAGGGGACACCCCTATCTTGCTCGGCTCTGGTGGCCAGTGAGACTTCTGCTCATGGGTCCCACAGGTCTGTAACCAGTGGAGAAAGAGTTCTTAACCAGCCTCCACCCTCAGGGCACAGCAAGAGGCAACTGACCAAGGAGGCCATTTTATCTCTCCAGGGGACACTCCTTGATCATCTGGCTCTTTGTAGCTAAAGGGCTTGCATTTCTGGGTCTGATAGGACTGTATATATTGGAGAGAATTCTTGGCAGACTATCATCCCCAAGTCACTATGCAGATAGCAGGCTGAAACCCACCCACCACCTTTCTGTGAAACTTGGGCCTGGGGAGCATGCTTCTTGTTTGGCTCAGTTCAAGGGGCCTGTGGAGGTGCACTCAGGGACAGAGGACGGTGGGTGCCATCTTTTCCCTCTTCCTCTGCTTTGTTCCAGGTCCTCCTGCTGTTGTCCAGAGAAGAACTTGTGCACTCAAGTGGCATCATTTCTGTGACTGTCACCCAGGGGACACAGCTAGATTACCTGGCTCTAGTGGCCAAGGAGACTTCTGCTCATGGTTCCCTCAGGTCTGTAACCCGTGGAGAAAGAGTTCTTAACCAGCCTCCATCCTCAGGGCGCAGCAAAAGGCAAGTGACCAAGGAGCCCATCTTATCTGCCCAAGAGACACCCCCTGATCATCTGGCTCTTTGTGACCAGGGGGCTTGCATTTCTGGGGCCAACTGGACTGTAACTGTTGGAGAGGCCATTCTTTTTTTTTTTTTTTTTAATGTTTATTTATTTTTCATAGAAAAGGGAGAGGTAGAGTAAGACAGAGACACAAAATCTGAAGCAGGCTCCAGGCTCCAAGCACAGAGCCAGACATGGGGCTTGAACCCACGACCTGTGAGATCATGACCTGAGCTGAAGTCTGACACGCAACCCACTGAACCACCCAGGCGTCCCTGGAGAAACCATTCTTGGCAGATTATCACCCCCAAGGCACTATGCAGATAGCTGACTGAAACCTATCCACAGTCTTTCTGTGAAAGGGGCCTATTTGCTTGTCTTGGGACTTTGGTCTAGGGAGCATGTTTCTGGTTTGGCTCACATCTAGGGGCCTGTGGAGGTGCACTCAGGGGACAGAGGCTGGAGGGTGACATTCTTTGGATTCTCCCTCTGCCTCACTCTAGGTTCTAAGGGATGTACACTCATCTGGCATGACTGAAATGGGGTATTTGCCTGATAAAGATTAAAAATAATAGTAATAAAGATGTTCACCAAACTGAGATGAATAACAGGTGAACACGAACTTCAATAAAGAGATAGAAAATACTTTTTTAAAAAAGTACCAAATAGAAGTGTTTTGGACTCAGCAAGATGCTTTTGGGATCCATCCAAGTTTTCACCTCTTTCAATTCGTTGTTCCTTTTTACTGTTATTTCATGGGATAGAAATACCACAGTTTATTTTAATCATTTACCTACTGAGAAAAACTATGGCTCTTTATATGTTATAGCTGTTACAAGTTATTTGAAACATTTACGTAGAGGTTTTTGTATGAATGTAAATGTTCACTTGTCTGCACTTAATGCCCAGGACTGCAGTCTCTGGATGATGTGGTAAGTATACATTTCATTTTTTTAAATGTTTTATTTATTTTTGAGAGAGAGAGAGAGAGAGAGAGAGAGAGAGACAGCGTGAACATGGGATGGTCAGAGAGAGGGGAAGACAGAATCAGAAGCAGGCTTCAGGCTCTGAGCCGTCAGCACAGAACCTGACCTGGGGCCCAAACCCACAAACTGCGAGATCATGACCTGAGCCGAAGTCAGACACCCAATCGACTGAGCCACCCAGGCGCCCCTACATTTCATTTTAAACAACCAATCCATTTCAGAGTGGCTATATAGTTTCAAAATCCTACCACCAACATACAAGAGATCTAGTTTCACAGCACCTTTGCTGGCATATTGTATTTTCACTGTTTTTTTTTTTTAATGTTTTATTTATTTTTGAGAGAGAGACAGCATGAGCAGGGGAGGGTCAGAGAGAGAGGGAGACACAGAATCTGAAGACAGGCTCCTGGCTCATGAGCTAGCTGTCAGGACAGAGCCTGATGCGGGGCTCCAACCCATGAACCGTAAGATCATGACCTGAGCTGAATCGGACGCTCAACTGACTGAGCCACCCAGGCGCCCCTTCACTGTTTTTATTTAAGCTGTTTTAATAGGTATAGTGATCACTTACTATGGTCTTCACTTGCGTTTCCCTAAAATTTGTGATATTGAACATTTTTTTCATGTGTTTTTCTTGCCATCCATTATTCTCCTCAATAAGATTCTGTCCCTTGATTCATATATCCATCTTACTACCAAATACCACACAGTTTACTTGGTTACTGTAACTACAGAATAAAACAAAATTAGGTAAAGTGATGCCTCCCATACTTCATTCTTCCGTTTAACTATTTTATTTCCTTTTTCTTTCCATAATAAATTTAGAATACACTTTTCTATCTATAAAGACTTCTGTCTTCGATTTTTAAAGGAATTTCATTAAAACTACATCTCATTTTGAGGAAAATATGTCAAGTCTTTCAATACATGGAAGTAGTATGTCTTTCCAAATATTTACTTTTTCTTTGATTACTTTTACAAGCATTTTGTAATTTTCAGCATACAAATCTGTATATGTTTGTTAGGTTTATAACTAATTACCCCATTTTTAAAACAATTGTACATAGGATTTTGTTATTAAATTTGTCTCCTATGTGTTCATTGCAAGTTTATAGAAATAGAATTGATTTTTTTGTATGTTTATCTTGTATCATGTGAAACTACTTAATTCACTAACAATCCTAGGAACATCTTTTCAGGTTCCTTGAGTTTTCTACATAAATTATATAAATACCAAGAGAGCAGTTTTATTTCTTTCTTTCCAAACAGTATGCCTATTATTCCCCTCTTTGCTTTATTATAATCAAAATGATTTTAGTACTATTTGAATAAGAGTAGTAAGAGCAAATATATTTGCCTTGTCTCTGATTTGATATTGGGGAAATGTATTCAGTTTTTCACCATTAAGTATGATATTAGCTGAGCATTTTTTTCTTTGTAGGTATTTTCTATCAAGTTGAGAAAGTACCCCTCTAATCCCACCCTTCTGAGAGTTTTTATCATGAATGGGTGTTGTATTTTGTCAATGATTTTTCTGAATCAAAGATCATGTGTTTTTCTTTGAGAACCTGTTAATCTGGTGGATTAGATTTTAACATGGAGTCAGCCTGAAGTAAAAACCCTACTTGGTCATGATTTATAACCCTTTTCTATATGTTGTTGAATGCTATTTGCTGACATTTTATTAATGACTGTTATATCATATTCACAGGAATATTGATCTACAGTTTCCTATTTTGTACTGCCTTTCTCTGGTTTGGGCATCAGCATAATCCTGATCTCATAAAATTAGTTTGGAAGTGTTTTCAGTCATTCTGTTTTCTTGAGAAATGGTGTAAAAATTGCTGTTGATTCTTTAAGAGTTTTGTTGAATTTTCAAATAAAACCATCTGAGTTTGGAGAATTTTTTTCTTGAGTTTATACATGAAGAATCCAACATCTTTAATAGTTTTAGGTGTGATCAAATGATTTATTTTGGCTTTGGAGAATATTTGATACTTTACACTTATTGAGAAATTGGCCCATTTCATATAAGTTGTCAAATTTGTGTGTAAAGCTGTTTGTACTGTTACTGTATTATTGTTTTGGTGTCTGTAGGGTCTGCAGTGTAACCTCCTATTTTATTCCTGATAGTGGTAAAGTTGATTTTTGTTATCAGTCCTACTAAAGGTTTATAATTTTTATAGATCTTTTCAAAGAAGTAGCTCTTAATTGATTTTTTCTGTTGTTTGTCTGCCTTTAATTTCATCAATTTCTGCCATCTGTATTATTTTCTTCTTTCTGTCCGTTTTTGATTTCATTTGTTTTTCTTTTTCTAGTTGTTTTTGGTAAGATCTTAGTTGACTAATTTATAGTTTGTCTCCTTTACCCTGTAAACATTTAGTGCTATAAATTTCCTTTCAAGAGCTGTTTTAGCTACATCTCACAAATATCAATATGTTGCATTTACATTTTCATACAGGTAGTGAATTTTTTAAAAATTTCCTTTGAGTCTTCCACTTTTATCTATGGATTATTTATTAATATTGATCTATAAATATTATTGTATAAACAGATTAGATCCTGTTGGTTGATAATTTTGGAAAATTCTTTTATATTGCCTGATTTTCTGTCTAGCTATTGTGAGAGGGAAGTTGACATCTCTAGCTACCATTTTGAATATATCTATTTCTCATTCCAGGTCTGTCACTTTCTGCTTCACCCATCTTGCAGCTCCACTGTGGGGTGCAACACATTTAGTGGTGGTGAGCCCTTTTGATATGAGCCAATGTTCTTCCTGATTCTGGTAAATTTTTTTTGCTCTGAAATTTATTTTGATATTAATTTAGCCTATTCTTTCCTCTTTTGATTAATTTTTGCATGATATCTTGTTTTCCATTCATTTACTTTCAACTTGCGTTTATTGCTATAACTGTAGTAATTAAAATAGGGGTCAGTAAGCCTGGGTCTGTCAGTTAGGCATCTGGCTCTTGATTTTGGTTCAGGTCATGATCTCCTGATTTGTAAGATCCTGCCCAAAGTGGGGGTTTGCTTGGGATTTGCTCTCTCCTTATCTATCTGCCCCTCCCCCACTTGCACTCTCTCTCCCTCAAAATAATATTTGTATTTCAAGTGAGGAAAATGTTTTCTTTTTTCTGCCTCCTGTGATACTTGAATATTTTCAAATTACATTTGATTTATTTCTAGTGCTTTTGAATAGTTCTCTATGTATAATTTTTTATTGAGTTCTCTAGTCTGATATTCATTACCCACCACAGTTTAATTGTGTCCAAATTTTATAAATTTTAGTGAAGAAGAGACACTTTATCTCTTGTTAAGCCCCTTTACTCTCCCACTTCTATAACAATTTTTTACTTATATACTTAATAAACTGTGTGAGTCAGATAAATGTGTGATTTTTGCAATTGTCACAGACCGTTTCTAAAACTCAAAAAAAACCCCAAGAAATATCCTTTATATTTACTTACGCTTTTCTCTTTTTGTTGTTCTTGCTTTTATCATTTCTTTCTCTTTTAAAGACACTTATTTAAGAGTGGCCAAAATGAACAAATCAAGAGACTATAGATGCTGGTGAGGGTGTGGAGAGACGGGCACCCTCCTACACTGTTGGTTGGAATGTAAACTGGTGCAGAGTCACTCTGGAAAACAGTATGGAGGTTCCTCAAAAAACTATCAGTAGAACTCCCCTATGACTCAGCAATAGCACTGCTAGGGATTTACCCAAGGGATACAGAAGTGCTGATGCATAGGAGCACATGTACCCCAATGTTCATAGGGGCACTTTCTACAATAGCCAAATCATGTAAAGAGCCTAAATGTCCATCACCTGATGAATGGATCAAGAAGATGTGGTATATATATACAATGGAGTATTACATGGCAATGAGGAAGAATGAAATCTGGCCATTTGTAGGAAAGTGGATGGACCTCGAGGGTGTCATGCTAATCGAAATAAGTCAGGCAGAGAAGGACAGATACCATATGTTTGCACTCATAGGTCTAACAGGAGAACAGGAGAAACCTAACAGAGGACCATAGGGAGGGGAAGGGGGAAAGAGAGTTGGGGAGAGATGGACACAAATCATGAGAGACTATTGAATACTGAGAACGAACCGAGGGCTGGAGGGGGAGGGGGAGAGGGGAGGTGGTGATGGTCATGGAGGGGGGCACTTGTGGGGAGAAGCACTGGGTGCTATATGGAAACTAATTTGACAATAAACTATCAAAAAAGTAAATAAAATAACGACGCTTATTTAACCATCCTTTAAGGAAGGTGCTGTTGACAAATTCTGTTTTTTCTTCATCTGAAATGTCTTGATTTCCCCTTCATTTCTGGAAGATATTTTCTCGGGATGTTGAGTTTGACAGTTTTTTTCAGCACTTGAAAAATGTTGTGCTCTTCCCTTCTGGACTCCATGGTTTCTGATGAGAAATACGTTGTTATTTGAGCTGCTATTGCTGTATAGATGAGGTACCCCTTCCCTTTGACTGTTTTCATGATTACTATTTGCCTTTAGTTTTCAGGAGTTTGATTCTGGTGTGTCTTGGTGTTTTGATCATGGGGAATGCCTTTTAGCCATGAACAGCTGAGTAGTTGGGTGTCATGGGTGGGCAGTCCTATACAGGAGGTGTCCACCACTTGCTGGCCATTTCTTGGGGGGATACATGCTTTGCACTGCAGTGTACTGACTATGCAGAGTACTGCCGTGGTTTCCCACCCTAAAGTATAATTTCCCAAGGAACAATGAGAGTCCTCCTGAATATTTGATATCACTATTCAGAGCTGGGATGAGGGCCACTGATATATTTTCTGTCTACTAACATCCCATCAAAGGGGAGTTCCCCTTAATGGGCTTTAGACCTCAAGTGTGTTTACCAACTCTAAGCATGGACCCACCTGCTAACTGTAAGGGTTAAAATTTACTAAAGTCCATCACATTAATTAAAGGCCAGGACATGCCAGTGTCAACTCATGCCCAACCAAGAGCTACCAGATAAAGATGCCAGGCATCACCCTTAGAAGGAGGAAAGGGAAACCTCCCTTCCCTGACAGCTCTGTATGTGCGTACCACTGATATTCAGGTTCTGACACAACAGGGACAACTTCTCTCTGAAAGACAAGGCTCCTCATAAAGGCAAGTGAGGTCAGGGCCTGTGGTTCTTCTGCCATTGGCATAAGTTCCTGTGTTGTACCTTTTCTCCTGATCCTTATGCAATTCCCATGTAAGATCCAACAACTAGCCACTTTATCAAATTTCTTAGCATACAGTGGCCAGGTAAGGCCCAAGGAACTTTTTTCACTAAAAAACATCAGCTCCTCAAAATCCAACCTTGCACATCACTTTGGCAGGCACAGCTTGTATTAGGTCCCTTTACCTTTGAAAGGCAACCCAGTCCATATACACCCATTCTACTCTGTTTATGTCATTATGCACTAATTGACTTAATTCCACTGTAGAGAACCTCAACAGATTGCCTTCTGACTGGCCCAGAAAACCATACAGCAGGTCCTACCCTTAATCCCTTCAGGCCCAGACTTCTGGGTTTAATCAGAAAAAACACCTGATTACAGTTCATGGAGTCTATGGAGTAAGCATGGATCTATCCTGCTGCCTCTGGGATTCTGGACCAAACATCTGTCCCATACAGCAGCCTGGGTCATGCCACTTGAGTGCTACATTTTGACAGTCTGATGGGACCCCCTTAGAGACAGAGGCACTCACTGGGTCACAGCCTATGCTACTTGGCACACAAGTCCTCATCTTGCTTTGGGTCCAGGATTCAATCCAGCAGGGGGTTGGCATGACCAATCATGACTTACTGTTAAAATAGAAATAGAGGTATTCCAGAAAAAAAAAGACAGATAAAAAGGAAAGAATATTCATTTGAAGAAAGAAGTTGAATCTTCCTAATCTGAGGAAGGAAACAGATAACTACATCCAGGGGGCACAGAGAACACCTATCAAATTCAACAAAAGCAGACAGACACCAGGACATATTATTAAGTTGGCAAAATATAGTGATAAATAAAACAAATTCAAAAACAGTTAACAAAAGAAGACAGTAACATGCAAGGTAAAGCTCACAAGTTATGCAGGGGACTGTTCAGCAGAAACTTCCAAACCAGAAGGGAGTAGCATAATATACTCAAAACGCTGAATAAGAGAACCTGAAACCAAGAACAGTCTATCTGGCAAGGTAGTAATTCAGAATAGAAAAGGAGATAAAGAATTTCCCAAACAAAAACTAAAAGAGTTCATGACTACTAAACCAGCCCTCCAAGGATATTAAAGGTCACTATTTGAATGGAAAAGAGAAATCAAAAGTGAAAGTAAGAAGATAGGAAACACAAAAGCAGTAAAAATGAGTATTTCTGTAAAAAAATAATCTAGGAACTAATAAAATTAACAGATTTAAAGTATGATAACATATACCTGACACATGAAGAGGACAGGAGTAAAGAATGGGTTTAGACTTAAACAATCAGCTTAATATAATTGATATATGCTGAAGAGGTTTTATACAAACCTAAAAGTAACTATATATCAAAAACTATTAATAAATATGCAGAGTGAAGACAAAGAAATTCAAATATATCACTATAGAAAATCATGAAAGAGAAAAAGAAAGGAAAGGACCACAGAAAACTTTAGAAACAACCATAAAACAAATAATATATGACAGTGAATACATATAAATCAATAATTCTGAATGTAAATGGAATAAATACTCCAATCAAAATGCATAGAGTGTCAGAATGAATAAAAAAAAGACCCATCTATATGCTGCCTAAAAGAGACTCATTTTATTTTATTTTTAATATTTTTAAGTGTTTATTTATATATGAGAGAGAGGGAGAGAGAGAAACAGAACATGAGCAGGATAGAGGCAAAGAGAGAAAAAGACGCAAAATCCAAAGGAGGCTACCTGCCCTCTCAGCACAAAGCCTGATGCAGGGCTTGAACTCATGAACCGTGAGATCATGACTTAACCAACAGAGTCACCCAGGAGCCCCCCAAAAAACTCATTTTAGAACTAAAGATACCTGAAGATTGAAAGTGTGGGAATGGAGATATATTTACCTTGCAAATAAATATCAAAAGAAAGCTGGAGTAGCAAAACTTAAGTTGGACAAAATAGATTTTAAAACAAAGGGCATTATATAATAGTAAAGAGGACAATCCAACAAGAAGATATAACAATTGTTAATATTTATGCACTCAACATAGGAACATCCAAATGCATAAAACAGTTAATAACACCATAGAGGACAGAATTGATATTAGTGCAGTAAAGTAGGAAACTTTATCAACCCACTTACATTAATATACAGATCATTTAACAGAAAATTGTTCAAATAGGAATGGCTTTGAATGTCTTACTGGAAGAGTTGGATTTAACAGATATATTCAGAACATTCCATCTTAAAATGGCTGAATACACATTTTTTTTCAAGTGCACATAGAACATTCTCCAGAATAGATCACATATTAACCCATAAAATAAGCCTCAATAAATTCAAGATCAAAATCATATCATGCATCTTTTCTTTTTTTTTTTAAACATTTATTTATTATTATTTTTTTATAATAGTTTATTGTCAAATTAGTTTCCATATAACACCACTTGCTTCTCCCCACAAGTGCCCCCCACCATGACCATCCCCCCTCCCTCCCTCCCCCTCCCCCCTCAGTCCATGGTTCGTCTCCAGTATTCAATAGTCTCCCTTGTCTGACCACACTATGAGACTAGAGGTCAACCACAAGAAAAAATCAGGAAAAAACAAAAATATATGGAGATTAAATAATATGCTACTACACAATGAATGGGTCAACCAGGAAATCAAAGAAACAATTTAAAAGCACATGGAAACAAATGAAAATGAAATCAGAGTGGTCTAAAATCTGTGGGATGCAGCTAAAGTGCTTCTAAGAGGGAAGTTCATACCAATACAGGCCCCCTTCAGGAAGCAAGAAATTTAAAATAAATAACCTAACCTTACACCTCAAAGAGATACAAAAATAACAAACAAAACCTAAAACCAGCAAAGGGAAGGAAATAATAAAGGTTAGAGCAGAAAGAAGGTATGTAGAAACTTGAAAAACAATAGATTAGATCAATGAAGGAAGGAGATGGTCCTTTGAAAAAAATCAATAAAATTAATAAGCCTCTAGCTGGACTTACCAAGAAAAAAGAGAAAGAACTCAATAAATGAAATCCAAAGTGAAAGAGGAGAAATAACAACACTCATTCACAATATTAGAGAATATTATGAAAAACTATATGTCAACAAATTGGACAACCTACAAGAAATGGAAAAATTCCTAGAAACACATAATCTACCAAAATTGAAACAAATAAATAGAAGATGTGAACAGACTGATAACCAGCAAAGAAATTGAATCAATGATAAAAAACAAAACAAAACAAAAAACTCCCAACAAACAAAAATCTAGCACCAGATGGTTCACAGGCAAAATCTACCAAACATTAAAAGAATAGTTAATATCTATTCTTCACAAACTATTGCAAAAAAAAAAAAAATCTAAAAAAGAAAGCTTCCAAATTCATTCTATGAGACCAGCATTATCCTGATACTAGAACCAGATAAAAACATCACGAGAGAGAGAGAGAACTACAGACCACTAACCCTGATGAACCTAGATGCAAAAATCCTTTACAAAATACTAGCAAATGGAATATAACAATACATTCAAAAATTCATTCACCACAATCAATGGGGATTTACTCCTGGGTTGCACGACTGGTTCAATATTCCCAAATCAACAACACGATACATCATATCAATAAGAGAAAGGATAAGAACCATATGATCATCTCAAAAGAGCAAAAAAAAAAAAAAAAAGCATTCGACCAAATAGAATGCATTCATGATAAAAATCCTTAACAAACTATGTATACAAGGACTATCTCAAAATAATTAAGGTCTTGTATGAAAAGCCCACAGATAACATCATCTTTAATGAGGAAAGACTGAGAGCTTTTCCCCAAAGGTCAGGAATAAGACAAGGATCTCCACTCTCATCGCTTTTGATTAACATAGTACTAGAAATTCTACCATAGCAATCAAACAACAAAAAGAAATAAAAGCATCCAACCAGGCAAGGAAGAAGTAAAACTTCCACTATTTGCAGATGACATGCTACTATATATAAAAAACCAGAAGATTCCACCAAAAAACTACTAGAACTGATCAATTGAATTCAATAAAGTTATAGGATACAAACTCAATGGACAGAAATATGTTGCATTTCTATACACCAATAATGAAGCAGCAGAAAGAGAAATTAAGTCAATCTCATTTACAATTGCACGAAAAACAATAAGATACCATGGAATAAACCTAACCAAAGAGGTGAAAGACTTGTACTTTGAAAGCCATAAAACACCGAGGAAAGAAATTGAAGGTGACAGAAAGAAATAAAAGACATTCATTCCATGTCCATGAATTGGAAGAATAAATATTGTTAAAATGTCTATACTATGCAAAACAATCTACACATTTTATGTTATTGCTATCAAAACTAATAGCATTTTTTATGGAACTAGAACAAAGTCCTAAAATTTGTATGGAACCACAAAATGACCCAAAAAGCCAAAGCAAACTTGAAAAAGGAAAGCAAAGCTGAGGCATCACAATTCAAGACTTCAAGTTATATTACAAAGCTATAGTAATTAAAAAAGTATGGTACTGGCAAAAAAATAGAGTAAAAGATCAATATAACAGAATACCCTGAAGTACCCAGAAAAACTAGAAATAAATCCATAGCTATATGGCCAATTCATCTTTGACAAAACAGAAAAGAAATACCCAATGCGAAAAAGACTCTCTTCAATAAATAGTGTTGAGAAAACTGCACAGCAACATGCAAAATATTGACACCGGAGCTTTCTTACATCATCCACAAAATATAAATTCAAAATGGGTTAAAGACCTAAATGTGAGACTTCAAATTGTAAAAATCCTGGAAAAGAACACAGGCAGTAACTTCTTTGATATTGGCCATAGCAACTTCATCCTAGTTATGTCTTCTGAAGCAAGGAAACAAAAACAAAAAACAAAATAAAAGTATTGGGAATACATCAAAATAAAAAGCTTCTGCACAGGGAAGGAAACAATCAACTAAACTAAAGACTACCTACAGCATGGGAGATGTTTGCAAATGACATATCTAATAAAGGGTTAGTATCTGAAATTTATAAAGAACTTATACAACTCAGTATCCAAAAAACGAATAATCCAATTATTAAAAAATGGGAAGACATGAATAGACATTTCTCTAAGAAGACCTACAGATGGCTAATAGACACATGAGAAGGTGTTCATCATCACTTACAACCGTAAAATGAAATCAAAATGATGGCAAGTACCACCTCACACCTATCAGAATGGCTAAAGTGAACAACACAAGTAACAACCTGTGTTGGAGAGGATGTGGAGGAAAGGGAAAGTTCTCTACTGTTGGTGGGAGTGCAAACTGGTGCAGACGCTGTGGAAAACAGTGTTGAGATTCCTCAAAAAGTTAAAAATAAAATTACCTTATGATCCAGCAATTGCACTACTGGGTATTTGCCCAAAGAATAAAAAACCACTAACTTGAAGTGGTATATGCACCCTGATATTTATAGCAGAATTACCAACAATAGCCAATTACAGAAGTAGCCCAAATGTCTATTGATTAATGAATAGATAAAGAAGATGTGGTATATGGACACAATGGAATATTATTTGCCATAAAAAAAGAATACAATCTTGCCATTTGCAACAACATGGATGGAGCTAGAGAGCATAATGCTAACAGGCACATGGTAACTACACTTCTTCTTATGTATATAATTGTCAAATCACTATGCTGTACATCTAAAACTAATATAATACTAGAAATCAATTAACATTTTTTTAATTAAAAATATTTTTAAACCCTAAAAAACAGTAGTTCTGAAAAGCTGTCCATTTTGTATGCTGATCAAAACAAACAAACAAAAAAAAGGGGGTGCCTAGGTGACTTAGTTGGTTAAACATCTGACTAGATCATGATTCAGGTCATGAACTCATGGTTCCTGAGTTCGAGTCTTGCATTAGGCTTTGTGCTGACAGCACAGAGCCTGCTTGGAATTCTCTCTTTCTCTGTATTTCTCTCTCTCTTTCTCAACATAAATGAATAAACTGAAACATAACAGTGATACTTAGTATAGAAAGACTTTAAAGATTTTTAATTTGATAACCATTTAAACAACCTAATTGCATCAACCAGATCTGAGAATTTTTCAGCATATACACGTGGAAATATTAGTTAAAGTATCCTGAATTAAGAGCTTTGACCTTTCACAAGCCTTCTGAATACTCAGTCAAAATTTAAGAAGAATTGAATACTAGTGACCACAAGAGGAAATCCTAGGAAAAAAACAAAAAACAAGTAGGTCGTTTCCTAAGAACCTTTGAAATATTCACTAAAAGGCACAGTGTTATGACAAAACAATGTCATCTCCTCTGACTGCACTTATGTTGGAGGGATTGTGTGGTTTTCAGTGGACTTGTTCTTGGCTCCACATGTTGCTGACTACAGGGTCAGACACCTGATTGAGAAGACCGCTGTGCTTACGCTGTAAGTGGGACCTCACCCTAAAGACTTTTATAAAATTCAGGTTTCTCAAAACATATTGTAAATGCAATATGATGGTAAGATTTAATATAGCCATTATTTGTGGTATTTTTAATTGGTGAGGGAGAAAGTTTGTATCACAAAAAATCTTTCAGTAAAACTCATAACAATCCTCAGATCTACTTCACTTTTTTCTTACTACCGTAAAAGTTTTAAAGTTTAAAAGTTACCTCAGAACTCTAAAATATGTGAAGGTACTCTACATCTTCACTCCTGGTTTTTCTAAAATAGTTTATAGCATTGAGGACTCCTCATTTATTATTCCATCGGAGGGTTGAAAAGATCTGTTCTTGAGACACCATTTATCCCTTCATTTCTCCCCTGTCCTCTTGCGTTCACCACCCTGTCCCCTCACACTCCGTGCTGGAGCCATGCCATACTCAGTGCAAACAAGACCCACCTCTTCCACAAAAATTCTATTTTTGTGTAAGAATTTCCTTCGTTCATGTAAGATATTCAGATTGAGACCTTAACTAAGTACATTTTTAAAATAATTTTATAGCACCTTATCCTAATCCTGTCAGTGGGTCCAGTGATTCATTCTTCACATTTCTTAACTTTTCATCTTCATACTTCATGTCTTCTTCTTAAATTCTTGGTGAATGTGTTGCATGTTTCGAACCCGGCTCCTTGACTATGACTGCTGACCAAATACATTAAATTAAACCTCTTCAAGTTCTAGTTTCTCACCCTCACTTACCCCCATTAGAAGAGAGTAAGTGTCAGAAGGACTTCTATACAGACATTCCCACAGTCTGTGGACAGGAGCAGAGCTCACACTCTGGGGGCCCACGTTCCTACAGAAGCTTGCACACGCTCAGAGAAACGGTGGCAGGAATGAGTGCACTACTGTCTAGACATGGTCAGTTCTGAAAACCCAGCCCCTAAATTCCCTCTTGACTAAAGTAAGGGCCCCCATAGAAAGCCAGTTACTATCCTCTGAGAGAACAATCCTCAAGGCTAACCAGTTTTATGTCGCACATGCCCCAGGAGTAGATGTGTCTTGTGAACTTACAAGTACACTAACACTGTCATGTGACTACTTCAACAGAGCCTACACCTGACTGATCCATCAAATACCAATTTTACCCTTGGAACAAAGTAGGAGACTTACAAGAGACTGACAGAAACTCAACCAGTAACAGACAGACACTCATATAATACTTACTCTAAGAACAGTCATGTTATAAGTCTCTTGTTCTCTATTACTCTGGGGAAAAAATGGGCTAAGAAACAGCTAACATTGCAAGTTCTATGTTTATTTCCTTCACTGTATTAAGATAATGGGATATGTGAGTAATGACAGACAATGGCTGTGCTTTATGCATCTTTGCATAAATGTATGTATATGTAATGTCTATTTTCTTTTCTCAATTTCACCCAAGGGGACTTAAATACAGATATGTTTATAAACTTATGAAACTATTCTTTATCTATTTTGCAGAATTTTAAAGTGAGGAAAACATGTTTCTATTATTCTCTTTCCACTGGCCAAATGGTGGTCAGAGAGTAGAGAAAGCATATTCATGATACCTTTGGGTAGATCTGTGCTTAATTATGAATTCTAGCCTCTACTCCCAAAGCAGTGGGAAAAAGAGTAACTCACTTGCCTAGAATGTAGTAAATAATTTTCTGGGAGGCCCAAGAGTTTGCTTCACCTGCCCTGAAGCGGAGTGCCTGAGGACGATGGAATTGGTTCCTGACCACACCCAGGACACAGAGGGCAGGACAGATGGATCTGATGGTGGCAGATGCTCTGCACTCCCAGAGTTGTAGGTGCAAAGTATCTGTTGGTGTCTCTTACACACCAGACAGAGGCCAGGAGAGAATTTGAATGAACTGCAAAACCTCACACAATAAAAAATCTTTGCTTTGCACATCATAGGGACATTTTATTCTGGCGAAGACATTTCCTGCCTTTTCTTTTTCCTCCCTTTTTCTGAATGCACACAGACTAGAATGTAAGGAGAACTCAACTCACTTCCTCCTGCAAAAATTTTCAGTTAAGGGGGTAGAGAAGGATTTATCTTACACCGAATTGGGAAAATTGGTTATTACATTGTTCGAGACAATCTAATTGCTGAATTCAGATATGTTTGTGCAACTTACAGGAAATTGTAGAATGCTCTATTTATTAAAATTTAGCAAATAAATCCTATGGTATGTTATAATTCCTATATAATATCAGGAGAATAACTTCTCTAAGGACACAGCGTATGTGTTTGTATTGTGTGTGTGTGTGCACACGCACGTGCACGCATGGGGCATTTATCTGTATGTTCTTATCTACAAAGACAGACAAGTATAATTTCACAACCTGAGGGCCTATAAAAAACTCAGACTTTTAGAGATGGTGGAGAAGTAGGGAAAACTGGTATCTCCATACACCTGCAAACATCAAACTGAGAGGATTTAAAAGCCACCACTTTCTTATCTCCAGGAGCGGCGGTGTGCGCACTGACCCCTTACTGACATCAGTCCCACGGATGACTGTGAGTGAGAAGGGGATGGGAGACTGAGGGAGAGGGCGCCAGCTCAAGGTGGAGCTGGAAAGAGAGTGCCAAGAGACTTAGCTCCGGGCCACAGAGAGCACGGGTGCGGAGGCTGCACAACACCGAGCAGGGCCGCGAGCGCGACAGATGGCCATGCAGGTTGGCACAGAACTTTGAGACCGGCATGGGAGACAGCCACGCTGCACGTGAGAGGCAGCGCAAGATGCCGGGCGCAAACTGGCTACCAGGGAGGTATGGAGCCAAGGGGAAGAGGAGAGACTGAAGGGAGACCTTAGCCTGAGGCATGGTGGAGGGACAAAATTTCCATTCGCAGCCACTGGGCTCAGGGAGAGAAATCCGACCCCCTCAGCAGCCTTGCGATTCTGTGGGCCTGGCTGCCTGCAGACCTCAGGTGGAGCCAGGGAAGGGCTGGCTCCCCAGTCCCCTTGCACAGCCCAGACCAGAAAGCCGCCTGACTGCCAGAGGTTACTTTGGTGGTGGCAGAAATATTAAAGGGATTTCAAGGCCTAGTGGACCTTAGAAAACCGAAACAATTTGATCTGGCCGTGGCCCGGGGAAGTTGGACTCAGGAGAGTGGCTGGCAATGCAGGGTCTGAGAGCGACTTGAGGCGCCGCCATTCTTCTCCCTGAATCCACTAAAGCGGGGCCTCAGAGACCAGGCCCTGAGACCAACATACTTACATGGAACTATGCCCATTTGAGCTGGAAAGCTGGATTCTTCTCTTTGTGCCATTTTTAAATTCTTTTTTCTTTCAATTTTTTCTATACTAATTATTCTTAATTTTTAAGCTTCCATAATTTTTTTCCCTTTTTTTCTATTTCTCTATTTCATCCTTTTCTCC
Source organism: Mungos mungo (assembly GCA_004023785.1). Taxonomy (NCBI): domain Eukaryota; kingdom Metazoa; phylum Chordata; class Mammalia; order Carnivora; family Herpestidae; genus Mungos; species Mungos mungo. The sequence goes on from PISW01006794.1 coordinate 68,630, forward strand.
CTATTCTTTCTGGAGTCTGGGAAAGACCAATATTTAACACTGCTGTGATTAGATCAACCCTTACCATCCAGATATTTTTCGTTTATCTCATTCTTTATCCTCTGCAGGATTTAGACTCCCAGACTGTCCTTTGTCTCTGACTGTCTCTGTGCCCCGCTTTTTTTTCCTTCTTTATTTTTCCTTTCCTGTCCTTTCTTTTCTTTCCTGCTCCCTTTTTTTCCTTTCCCATTTGGTTTGCTTGTCTACTGGATCTGTCAGTGCATTTCCGTGCTTGTGTTCCCAGTGTGTTTGTCTGTTTTCCTTTTCAGGGCTAAGCACACATAGTACAAAGTCTCAAATATCTCTGAGTAAGGAAATATATTAATTACAAGCACAACAAGAGAAACTGAGAGACACCATTAAAAGAAGAGCTCCTGAAACGAAGGCCCTGGACAGTCAAAGAGCTTCCTTTAATAGATCCATACTAACAGGTGCACAGTGCAGAAAGAGTTTTTAAAACCGATAAGAGATAGAAAGCTAGACAAATGACAAAACGAAAGAACTCTCCTCTAAAGAAGTTCAGGAAGAAATCACAGTGACAGAACTGCTCAAAACAGAAACAAGCAACATAACTGAACAAGAATTTAGAACGATTTTCATAAAATTAATCGCTGGGCTTGTAAAAAGCATAGAAGCTGTCAGAGAAGATATTGATACAAAGACTAGGAACCTTCAAAATAGCTGTGAGAAGTTAGAAAAGGCTATAAATCACGTGAATAATAAGATGGAGGCTGCCAATGCATGGATTGAAGAAGCAGAGAAGAGGATAGGTGAATTAGAAGACACAGTTATAGCAGAGGGAAGAAGCTGAGAAGAGAGAGAAATTGATACAGAAGCACAAAAGGAGAATCAGAGACCTGAGTGATACAATCAAACGAACAATATCCATATCATAGGCGTTCTGGAAGAGGAAGAAAGAGAAAAAGGTCCTGAAGGGGTACTGGACCAAATTATACACGAAAATTTCCCCAATCTGAGGAAAGAGAAAGACATTGTAATTCAAGGACATACCGAACTCTTCTAAGACGTAATGTAAACCGAACTTCAGCATGACATACCATAGTGAAATGGCAAGATATAAAGATAAAGAGAATTCTGAAAGCAGCTGGGATAAAAAGCCCTCACGTACAAAAGAAACTTATCAGAGTGGTTAGAGACCTATCTACTGAAACGTGGCAGGCCAGAAAGGAATGGCAGGAAATTTTCAATGTGATGAACAGAAAGAACATGCATCCAAGAATCCTTTATCCAGCAAGCATGTCATTCAAAATAGGAGAGATAAAGGTTTTCCCAAATAAACAAAAGTTGAGAGAACTCATGACCACCAAATCAGCCCTACAAGAGGGACTCTGTGAAGGACTCTATGAGGGAAATGTAGTAAGGAATATAAGGTACCAGAGACATCACTACAAACATTCACTCTACAGGGAAAACAGTGAATCTAAACCCGAATTTTTCAATAATAACACTGAATGTCAATGGACTGAATGCTCCAGTCAATGACACAGGGAAGCAAAATGGATCAAAACCCAAAACCCATCTATTTGCTGTCTACAAGAGACTCACCTTAGACCTGAAGACACCTCCAGAATGAAAGTAAGGGGATGGAGAAATATCTACCATCTGACTGGATGCCAAATGAAAGCTGGAGTAGCCATACTTATATTGGACAAACAGGACTTTAAAGTAAAGCCAGTAACAAAAGATGAAGAAGAACATTATTTAATAATTATAGGGTCTCTACATCAGAAAGAACTAACAATTACAAACATCTATGTGCCGAATTTGGGAGCTCCCAAATACATAAAACAACTAATCACAAACAGAAGCAATCTTATTGATAGGAATGTGCTAATTGCAGGGGACTTTACTACCCCACTTACAACAATGGATAGGTCAACCAGACCAAAAAATCACTAAAAAAACAATGGACCTGAATGGCACACTGGAACTGATGGAATTAATAGATATATTTACAACTCTGCATCCTGAGCTAAGGAATTCACTTTCTTCTCAAGTGTACATGACACATACTCCAAGATTGATCACATACTGGGTCATAAAACAACCCTCCATAAATACAAAAGAATTGAGATCATAACATGTACACTTTCAGATCACAATGCTATGAAACTTGAAATCAAATGCATGAAGAAGTCTGGAAAACCTCCAAAAATATGGTGGTTAAAAACTACCCTACTGAAGAATGGGCAAACCAGGCAATTAGGGAGAAAATTTTAAAAAATATATGGAAACAAATGAAAATAAAAATGCAACAATCCAAACCTCTGGGATGCAGCAAAGGCAGTCCTAAAGGAAAGTTCATTATAATCCAGGCATATTTCAACAAACAAGAAAAAGTGCAAACTCAAAACCTAAGAGAGCACCTAAGGAAGCTAGAAAGGGAGCAGCAAGAGCACCCCAAACCCAGCAAAAGAAGAGAAATAATAAAGATCAGGGCAGTATTAAACAAGATAGAATCCACAAAAACAATTGAACAGATCAATGAATCTAAGAGTTGGTTTTTTTGAAAAGATAAACAAAATTGATAAACCTGTAGCTAGGTTCCTCAGAGATAAAAGAGAGAACACTCAAATGACAAAATCATGAAGGAAAATGGATCTATTACAACAGATCCCTCAGAAATGCAAGCAACCTTCAGACGTTACTATGGAAAATTATATGCCAACAGACTGGAAAATCTAGAAGAAATGGACAAATTCCTAAACATACATGCACTACCAAAATTCAAAGAGGAAGAGATAGAAAGCATGAATAGACCCATAACCAGTGAAGAAATCAAATCCGTTATAAAAAATCTCACTATGAATAAAAGCCCATGGCCAATGGATTCCCATGGGAATTCTACCAGACATTTAAAGCAGAGTTAACACCGATCCTTCTCAAGTTATTTCAAAAAATAGAAATGGAAGGAAGACTTCCGGACTCATTCTATGAAGCACATATCACTTTGATTCTTAAGCCATTCAGAGACCCAACAAAAAAAGGAGAACTATAGTCCAATATTCTTAATGAATATAGATGCAAAAATATTCAACAAGATACTAGCAAATTGAATTCAACAGCATATAAAAAGAATTATCCATTATGATCAAATGAGATTCATTCCTGGGTTACAAGGCTGGCTCAATACTCACAAATCCATTAATGTGATCCATCACATTAACAGAAGGAAAGAAAAAAAAAAAACCATATGATTCTGTCGACAGATGGAGAAAAAGCATTTGACAAAATAAAACATCCCTTCCTATTAAAAACCCTCGAGAATATCAAGATAGAAGGAACTTACTTAAACATCATAAAAGCCATTTATGAAAAACCCACAGCTAATGTTATCCCCAATGGGAAAAAACTGAGAACTTTCCTTCTGAAATCAGGGACACGACAGGGATGTCCACTCTCACCATTGTTGTTTAACATAGTGCTGGAAGTACTAGCATCAGCAATCAGACAACAAAAGGAAATAAAAGGCATCAGAATCAGCAAAGAAGAAGTTAAACTTTCACTTTTTGCAGATGACATGATACTCTACATGGAAAACCTGATCGATTCCACCAGAAGCCTTCTAGAACTGATCAATGAATTCAGTAAAGTTTCAGGGTACAAAATCAATGTACAGAAATTGGTAGCATTCGTATACACCAATAATGAAGCAAAAGAAAGAGAAATCAAGAAACAGATTCCATTCACAATTGCACGAAAAACCATAAAATACCTAGGAATAAACCTAACCAAAGATGTAAAAGACCTGTATGCTGAAAACTATAGAAGACTTATGAAGGAAATTGAAGAAGACACAAAAAGATGGAAAAACATTCTGTACTCATGGAAGAAGAATAAACATTGTTGTAGGGGCCCATTCTGCCAAAAGACCTGTTGAGATTCCGCTGTAGGTCACCAAGAGGAACGCGCATATCTCCAGCTTGTCTGGAAAGTGTGACCCTGGTGCAAGTGAGGTCCCTCAGCTGAGGATCGGGATTGAGTCACTCTCCTGGGAGACTGAGTGTACAGTGTCATATGGCTTGTTGGGTCCTGCTTTCCTTTGTTTTAGAGACTGTGCGCTTGACCTCTTGATCATGATGGATTAGAGACTGCAGTTAGTTTTCTATGACCTTTAATTAGTTTCAGTGAGTGGGCAAATTTTCAGATTGAAACTCCCTTCCTGGTCAGGGGCACTTTACCCGTAAATCATCATGTTCACCTTTAAGAAAAAATAGCCTTGTCATAAGCTTCGGTTAATAATATTACTGTATACATAAAACAAACCCCCTGCTGATGTATTTTGAGTGATGAATTATGTTTTTTGATCATCTGTATTGCACCTCGTTTCTGTTTTGATTTTCTGTTTTAGCTACCATGGAAATAATAATTTTTTTCTGAAAGTTACAAACAATGTAATCATTAGAAAAATGATGTAATCACCTATGGTATATAAGACACCAAGTTTCACAGTAAAGTGTGGTCTCTTCCACTATTCATGTTGTCTGTGTTCTTTCTTATAGATATTTTGCAGACACCAACCCCCTACTCAGAGACCCTTAGACTCTGGTGCGTGGGCTGGTCCCCCGCACATTGTGAAAATGTCATTATTACCCAAAGCAATTTACACATTCAATGAAACCCCCATCAAAGTTGTACCAACATTCTTCTCAAACCTAGAACAAACTATCTTAAAATTCATATGGAACCTCAAAAGTCCCCAAATAGCCAAAGTAATATTGAAGAAGAAAACCAAAATGGGAGGCATCACAATCTCAGACTTTAGCCACTACTACAAAGCTGTCATCATTAAGACGGTATGGTATTGGCACAAAAACAGACACATGGACCAATGGAATAGAATAGAGAGCCCAGAACTGGACCCACAAGTGTATGGCCAATTAATCTTCGACAAAACAGGAAAGAGTATCCAATGGAAAAAAGACAGCCTCTTCAACAGATGGTGTTGGGAAAGCTGGACAGCAACATGTAGAAGAATGAAACTAGACCACTTTCTTACACCATTCACAAAAGTAAACTCAAAATGGATAAAGGATCTGAATGTGAGACAGGAAACCATCAAACCCTAGAGGAGAAAGCAGGAAGCAGCGTCCTTGACCTCAATTGCAGCAATTTCCTCCTCAACACATCCCCAAAGGCAAGGGAATCAAGAACAAAAATGAACTATTGGGACATCATCAAGATAAAAAGATTCTGCACTGCAAAGGAAACAATTAAAAAAAAAAACTAATAGGCAACCAATAGAATGGGAAAAGATAGTTGCAAGCGTCATATCAGATAAAGGGCTAGAATCCAAAATCTACAAGGAACTCACTAAACTCCATACCCAAAAAACGAATAATCCAGTGAAGAAATGGGCACAAGATCTGAACAGACACTTCTCCAAAGAGGACATACAGATGGCCAACAGGCCCATGAATTGATGCTCAGCGTCATTCATCATCAGGGAAATACATATCAAAACCACACTGAGATACCACCTATCACCAGTCAGAGTGGCTAAAATGAAAAAATCAAGAGACTACAGATGCTGGCGAGGATGTGGAGAAACGGGAACCCTCCTACGCTGTTGGTGGGAATGTAAACTGGTGCAGCCGCTCTGGAAAACAGTGTGGAGGCTCCTCAAAAAACTATCAGTAGAACTCCCCTATGACCCAGCAATAGCACTGCTATGAATTTACCTAAAGGATACAGAAATGCAGATACATAGGAGCACATGTACCCCAATGTTCATAGCGGCACTTTCTACAAGAGCCAAAACATGGAAAGAGCCTAAATGTCCCTCACTTGATAAGTGGATCAAGAAGATGTGGTATATATATACAATGGAGTACTATATGGCAATGAGAAAGAATGAAATCTGGCCATTTGTAGCAAAGTGGATTGACCTCGAGGGTGTCATACTGAGTGAAATAAGTCAGGCGGAGGACAGATACCAAATGTTTGCACTCATAGGTCTAACAGGAGAAACCTAACAGAGAACCATAGGGAGGGGAAGGGGGAAAGAGAGCTGGGGAAAGAGAGAGACACAAAACATGAGAGACTATTTAATATGGAAAATGAACTGAGGGCTGAAGGGGGAGGGGGAGGGAAGAAGTGGGTGATGGTCATGGAGGTGGGGCACTTGTGGGAAGAAGCACTGGGTGTTATATGGAAACCAATTTGACAATAAACTATTATAAAAAAAACAAATAAATCTTCACTAAAAATAAAAAAAAAAAACACCTCAGACTTCTAAAAGAAGAGGTTTCAGGTACTGGTGAAGAGAGAACAAATTGAATTCACATACTGTCAGTTAAAGATGAGCCCAAACACCATGGTCCCTTTATTTACACAGAGCAGTTTAGGAAGTCCCATTACCTCACTGCTCTAGTACTTTTGTTGATATCAACAGTTGGCATTCTTCACATTGATAGAAATTTATTTCGGCAACACTAGGTTCTGCCTCCTCTCAAGATGGGAAGAAGAAATGAAGCAGAACTAGTAAAGCGTCTTACGTGTAGATTTGGGAAGGACATGTCTGGATCAATATCCCAAATCCCGACTCCTGCCCCCCACCCAGCTGCTTTGATAGGAAGTTGTTAGTGCTAAGAGAAAAAGGCAGGGAAGGGAAGCAAAATGAAGGGCCTGGAGATTCTCAGAACACAAACCACACACATGTGAAGTGATGAGGTCCCTCCCAGACATGACCTGGGTCCATGTGAAAGCTATCATTTCCAAGTCCTCACATAATACCCCAATTAATATTCTCTCTAGTTCTAGGTTTCATACTGTAGGGGAAGCCTGAGTGAACCATGGTGGAGGTAAACAGATGACACGATATAGGTATATCAAGACATAAATATATTTTCACTTAGTAATTTAAAAATATCTATTAGCTTCTATGTCTTGTCTCTATCACAGGGAATAGAAGTAAGAGTAGAGAATTTTCCCAGACTCTCTTGCCTTTGGATCTGGATATGGTTCACATGCTGAAGTGAGAGTTAGTAGTATGTGATTTGGGAGGTGGCAAGTAGGCTGAAGCATTCTTATGAAGTGGACACAGGGTTTCACACACAGGAGTCTTGCAACAGCCTGATATTCCCAGACATTTCTTCCCTTGGGGCTCTAGAGGAGCTGTGATGTCTGCCGTGGCTTCTCAGTTTCCTGACCTCCTGGATTTAGGAGTTTGCACTGACCTTTGTCCCTCCAGGCTTCCTAACACTCTAAAGGCATAATAGAGAAGAATTGTAATAAACAATTTTGTTGAGAGTGTCTACAGGAACTTTTATTTAAGGACAGACTCTGACTAGTACAGACTCTGACTAACTCCTTACCATTTGACATCACCAAAAAGGCCTCACTCAGGTGTCTTCAGAAATCCCCTCAGACATAGGAAGCTAGAATATAGGAAGAGAACAGGGGACTACGAGTTATGTCCAGATAAGAACTTATCGCCTTTCACAGGGAAAGGGAAATGAAAGTATGTTTTAAAGTTTCCCAAATATAGTAATTTCCTGAGGAGAGCCAATCAGTGTTTTAGAACTAAGCCATATCATAAGTTGCTGAACAATACCTTGGGTTGAAGGTGCTATAACAACATATAAAATGTTTTTCTATAAAATGACTTTACCATAAATTCATGAACATCTTAAGAACAACTTAGTATGCCAGCCAACAAAGGGCAGACATAGAAACATCAGAATTGCTTTTTCCTCTGAGGGAGGAGATGACAGCCTGAACCATTGGACCAGACTCTCAGCAGAGACTGATGCTGTAGAACTCTCATCTGGACCATTCTTTTGCCTCCAGGAAGTGTATTCCTTAACAATTTTAGGGCAAAAGTGTGCTGTGGGTCTGTCCCAAGTAATACAAAAATCAGGGTCAGAGGTTGTTTAAAACCCTTGGATGTGATCAGATAATCAGTAATGTGTAGGGTTTTCTACCTCATGATTTGTGAGGGCAGCTGTGGGGAAAGATAAGGCTTCAGAGCAACAGTGTGGAAAATCCACCTTGAGCATATGTATCATGACTGCTATTTAAAAAGTGAAATCATCTGATGGGCTGCCTCACTGTCATGTCTCTCTTCACTGGTTTTATTCAGACCCCAGCCCTTTCTATGTGTGGTTTAATTTTCCTTATTATGGCCCTGTGTGTTCAGAAACATGAGGGCTAGAGAGTCTGAACTTTCAGGTTCCTCAATGGTGAAAATCAAAATCAATTCTTAGGAACAGAATTTCAATTTGTCATGAGGACAGTATTCATGATGTTATGACATGAGGCTGGTTATGGTAAAACTTTCCTGTATTTTATTATCTCTATTGCTGATGTCAAATAGGTTCTGCCCAATTTGCTTTACCCTGTTCATCAACCTGAGTCTTCAAATGAGGTATGTCGAGTCCAATTTCTAGTCATATTTAAAATGGTAGGGTTTATAGTTCAAGGTTTTCAGTAATCACTACCCATGACGTCCTCTACCATCCAAATACAGGTAGGGAAGTGTTGAAACTAAGTTTCACTTTTAATGATCTCTAAGCATGGTAGAGTGCTAGGGATTCTCAACTCTTGGACTGATTTGTTCATCTGAGAAACTAGGTCATGGAGGAAAATACTAAAACAATAAGAAGCTTCTTAATTGAAGCTCTGTCACACACTACTGCCAAAATCAGGCATTCTCCATGGCATTCCAACTTACCATCTCTTAAGATGATTTTATAGCCCTTAAATAGGGTCCCCAGCTGTCACAGCACAGAGGAATGGTCTACCATTAGCTCTCACTTTGATGGGTTTCCATTGATTCTCCTCTTGCTGCTTCGAGTGCATTTGGGCTGAGATGGAAGAGTCTGTGAGTAATTTCCCAACATTCTCAAAAACCTGATTTTTTGTGTGTGTTGTTATTTTACTGTGCATTTTTTAATTAAAAACTTTATTTCTTTATCTAATGAATGAAGTACTTCCTTTCCTAAAGCATTTACAAGAGCTCTTTCCTTAGTAACAGATGTGTCATCTCAAAAGGTCTTTCTGACTGGCTGTAGCTTAAGTGATTTGAATTTAATGTCAGACTCCTCTTTTCCTCTAGTCTTGTCTCCTAATCCAGTCTTATGCTCTACTGACCCCTGTCAAAGCACCCAAGAAGAATATGGCCATAAACGGAGTCCTGATGCTAGAATTTCTTAACAGGATTTCTTATCTAACGGGTCCTCAGGTGTGGGAAGCTGCAAAGATTCAGCTGCTGGGCCATTTACTAGCCGGAAATGTCACTCCCTGAGGGGAGTTACAAAAATAGGCAGGGAAGTGCCACTCCCTGTCAGGAGAAGCCAGAAGAACAAAGATCAATCGCCTACAGGCAGGGTGGTATTGGCCCTTCACATGCTGTGCTAAAAACTTTGTTTCCTTCTTTACCCTAGCTTGACCCTGTTTCCTAGCAACCAACCCTGTCAGTTTCCCGCCCTAAACCCTATATAGGTGTGGGTATTTTTTCTCAATAAAGGGGGCTTGATCAGAAAATGCTTGTCTTGCCTCACTCTCTGTGCGCCCCTTCCTGCCCTACTCTCTCTCCCTCCCTCAGGAAGGGACCCGCAACGATTTACCACCTGCCGGCTGGGGCAGGACATGACACTGAGGAATCCTGGGCTCTCAAATGTAGGAGCTAGAGAATCAAATTTAGGTATATAATCTCTGAAAACACTGGAGAGATAAACTGTGGACACTTGCAAGACAATATTTGGAATGAAAGAAAAGTATGACAGGTATAAGGCTATAAATCTGAAATAATAACTGTAAGGTTTAATAGATGGAGGCAGAGATGGGAGGACAAAGAGACCACGTTATGGAGCCAAGAAGGCCTTTATTGGGATCTGCAATTCCCGGGCAAGGTTCCGTGACTCTGGAGCGGGGAGTCAGGGAAGTCGCGCCTGATATGGGAGAGCAAGGTCTTTTATGGGTGCAAAAGTTCCGGGTTTGAGCCCAGGTGGGCCGATAGCCACGTAGGGTCATCTATGGACGATGGCAGGATTCAATTGGCTGTTCGCTTCGGTGGGGAGGAGGATGCTGGAACTCCATGGTGAGGCATTACAGTTTGAGACAGTCCAAATTGAGAGTGGGGGTCATCAGTCCTGGTGGTGCCTGGATCTGTTATCTGGCCTGCAATAAAATGGCCGCTGGTGCTTATCAAATGGCTCGGGTCATCCCAGGTTTGCAGGTGGGGGTTGTCAGTGCTCACAGCTCTCCACATCAAAGTGGCCGCTCAGTTGTTTTCCCACGGCAACTCTTACAATAACAAATTGTAGTCTGAAGGAGTCCTGCCATTACCACTAATTGAAGTCAATCATATTTAGTTTAGAGGAGCAAAACCTGAGTTCTATATTGACTAATACCATTGATATTGAGGTAGGTCAAACATGAGGGGGAAGTATATTCTGAGAAGCATTAACAAGTTTCTGGGCTTTAATTTATTTTATGGAAAATTAGTGCAACTACATATCTAAACCTCACATAATATTGTGGAAGAAAAAATATGAGATATTTTCAGCTCCTGTACTTAGCTGAATATATTGAAGTTATTTTTTGGCATGTGGCTCCTGTCAGCATATTTTGAGCACAGATATTATATTGATGATCACTAGAAAGGAAAGTCTCCCCAGAGCAACTATCTATCCAGGGAGAGGGAGGCCACATAGGTGATATGAATTGCATTATATGTGTATATAGATATAAAATCATTATGTTGTATATATAAAATGAATACAATCTTGTATGTCAACTTCATCTCCATTGACCAAAGAGAATTTGGTATTCATTTGATTCCAGAGTTCAGAACCAAGCATTTTAAAGAGTGTCTCCCTCTTCTTAGAGCTGCAATACACTGATAACTTCCCTTGATTAAGGCTGAAGTGTATTCACTGCCTGGGAAAATACAGTGAGTGATCAATTCTATTTTAGGAGATGCTGATGAATTTCCAAAGAGGGAATCACCTCACAGCTAGTAGCATGGAGCTTACCAACAGCTTCACAAGACTCTCGGATTTTCAGCCCTCTTTTCCTTCAATCCACCCTCTCTAACTCTGACCCTTTATTTCTGTCCTCCAGTTCTGTCCAACATGGATATCCTCCACCTGCACCTCCTCTTCAGACTCACCTCTCCATCACTCCTTCCTTCCATGTGGTTTCACTGCCCTTGCCCACACAGTGTCTCATGTCCTGGGTTCTTCTTTCTCTTCTCCACCTGGTTCCTATCCTATCACCCTTTCCTCCCTTTTCAGAGGAGCAGGTGATCATTCAGGCTGAGTTCTATCTGACCCCTGACCCATCAGGCGAGTTTATGCTTGACTTCAATGGTGACGAGATTTTCCACGTGGATATGGAAAAAAAGGAGTCAGTTTGGTGGCTTGAAGAATTTAGATGTTTGGCCAGCTTTGAGGCCCAGGGTGCATTGGCCAATATAGCTGTGGACAAAGCTAACCTGGACATCATGATAAAGTGCTCCAACCACACCCCAAATACCAATGGTACCTTCTACACTGCTAAACACGGGAATCCAAACTTTGAAATCAATGCTTCAGTTTGTGTTACATTATTGTGATTGACTTTCCTCCCCAGGGGCTTAACTTGCCATTAGCAAGCCCCCTACTTCTCATGCCAAAATGCCAAGAACTTTATGTGAGTGTTTTCCTTTCCTGAGGTGCTCACGTCTTATCCCTACCATGCACAGTGACTCATATGGTGAGTCATTGCCCCAAATCTATGCCAGGAGAGACAGGAATGAAATTATTCCCAGTACCTAAAATATATTTATATATCTTATTCCATAATATTGGTTCCAGTTCATGGGGGAGAGTATTAGAGATGGGTATCTGCGACTATGGCATGGATTCTCAGGGCACAGTTTCAATTGCTTTTTCAGCTTCAGTGTGTGGGAGAGGGGCTAGCCTAAGCAGAGAAGCCTAATTTCTGTCATATGTCCCCAGTACCTCCTGAGGTGACTGTGCTGTCAAACAGCCCTGTGGGACTGGAGGAGCCCAACATCCTCATCTGTTTCATTGACAAGTTCTCCGCACCAGTGATCAAAGTCACATGGCTTCTGAATGGAAACCGTGTCACCACAGGTGTGTCGGAGACCATCTTCCTGCCCAGGAAAGACCACCTTTTCCACAAGTTTCACTATTTCCCTTTCTTGACCCCAGCCAAGGATGTGTATGCCTGCAAGGGGAGCAGTGGGGTTTGGACGAGCCTCTTCTCAAGCACTGGGATATGGACTATCCTTCAATCTCCTTTCTTCTATGGTTTCCTCCCATGATGCTTTTTCTAGTGTTTTGAGACCAAGAGTACCCTAACACATCCATAACAATTGCTACAATTCCTATTTCCTTGTCTTCTCCCATTATTCAGCTACCCCCCCCACTTGTTAATCTGCATTCCCTTTATACAACATTCTGTCTTCCTCTTATTTATGTGATTAATAACTATTTATTGACTAAATACCTACATTTATTTCTAAGTCCTACTCCAGACCATGATCATTACTTCTGTTCTGTACTCTGTTTTATTTTCTCCAGAGTTTGATATACCATTCCCCCTCCCAGAGACAACAGAGAATGTGGTGTGTGCCCTGGGCCTGGTCGTGGGCCTGGTGGGCATCATTGTTGGAATCATCTTCATCATCAAGGGCATGTGCAAAGTAAATGCTGGTAAACTCAGAGGGCCTCTGTGAGGCATCCACAGGTGGGTTAATGTGGTCAGAGGAAAACCTATAAGGAGTTTTCCAAGTGTAGGAAACTACATGGGAAAAAGGATTGTGATGCCTTAAGGAAAGTAATAAGAAAGTTGTGGCTCTTGATTTATCTTTGCTAGGATAGAGTCAGACATTGGCATCATCTGATATCCCAAACCTTCAAGGTCCCATATTTCTTTCTATACATGTGTACCTAGACCACAACTTCAGCCTTGGGAATTATCTCCACTACCTAGGACCATTGTTTCACATCACGCTATTGAATCAAAGTGATCTAGGAAACATTTGGGCACTTCCTGGTTTATATTTCCTGAGGCAGGCCTTGCATTCAGAAAGGTTTCTAGAATTTGGTTCATTTGGTGTTAGGGCAGATTCAGTGCATGAAATGAAATTCTCTTGAAGGTCAGTACCTATTTTGCTTCTGTAATCTGAAAGGTGATGTTGGAACTTTCAAGACAGGGTAAGCCAGTGCTCTGCTCATTGATGCTCACTCAGAATGTAGGGGGTGCAGTTCATGTTGGAAAGGTTGCATTTAGGTTATATTTACTGGATAGTTGTTAGATGAATATGAAGAGACTTTTCAAAATCAAAGGATTAAGGGGGAAAAGGAAGGATGTGAAAAGGACTTTAAAATACTTTTCTTAATCTTTAGTTACCATGCGTGTCACCCTACAGGCAATGGCATTTCCTAGAGAAGATCAATGAAGAAATTTGTGCTTTAAAAGCTTTATAAGTGGTAATACTCCAATTGCTCACTCACTGAAGACAGCTATTCTTCAACATTATCCAAGCCCTCTAGCTATTCTAAGAATAATAATGCTTTCCTGATATGTCCAGTGTCTGACATGTAGTTGTTCCCTGTTTATTGACCCTTCTTGAGTCTCTTTACCTCCATTTTCTACCATTGTTTTATTATCACAATGTGAGACCCCAGAGGATCTTTTTTCTGCTATGGAACACTTTGAATGTTCAATACAGACCTCTCTTCTACACTTACTGCTTGAGCTTCTTTTAACTCTGATTGCAACTTTTTTGAACACACAATAAACTTTTTTTTTAATGTTTTATTTATTTTTGAGACAGAGAGGGACAGAGCATGAGCGGGGAAGGTCAGAGAGACAGGGAGACACAGAATCAGAAGCAGGCTCCAGGCTCTGAGCTGTCAGCACAGAGCCCGATGCCGGGCTTGAACCCACGAATGTGAGATCATGACCTGAGCCGAAGTCGGAGGCTTTAACCTACTGAGCCACTCAGGTGCCGCCACACAATAAACGTTTGATGAGTTTAAGAAAGTGTTGGTGTCTAAGCCAGTTCTTCACAGAGACTAAGGAATATGTATGATCTTTCTTCCTGAAGTGTGTGAATGTTGAATGTCTGTGCTAAGTTCTGTAAGTAATCAGAAGTATGTAGGTTCATCAGGACCATGCCTCACTTGTAGCATCTACAAGCAATCCAGTTGCTGTGAACCAGTCCCCCTACAGAAAACCCTAGTGTAGAGTTCATTGGTAGATCTCTACTTAGCAATGGTTTCAGGATCTGGCTTTTGGTTCTTGAGTCTCCAAGCCAATGATATACCCGAATCTTTGGTAGAATGAATGCAAAACCTAGGGTTTAACCTCAGACAATGAATAAGACTGATGACGGGGAGCAGGTGGGAGTGGAGTGGGGAGTAGAAGAGTAGGAGTCATATACTTTACAAAATTTATGTATCAGTGACACTCATTCTAGGTTTAATGAAAAACAGGATTAGACATTGCATGTCAGCATTACCCATCTCATTAACATAGACTTGGATGCCTGTTTCATACCAGGAGACTTATTCCTGGAAGAGTTTTGTATTGGATGTGTATCCCTGAGTAGAAAAAAACAGGTGGGAGGTTGGACAGAACATGACACTTAAATGGACTGAAAAAATGTTGGAGACACAGTGGGCTATTGCTCACTTGTCTGCGAAACTATTACTAGCTGGTTACCAGAGCCTACCCAAAACCATACAGATTAATTATCCTGACAGTTTGGTAGAGTGGCAAATAAGGGCAGTTGCAATGTTAATTTGAGGTTCACCTTACTCTATGTTTATAATGTGTGTCGTCACTGGTACCTTGCTTAACTAATCTATCTGATTCCTCTCCTGAATATACTAATGGCAACTTTTAATACACTGAATTATTATTATAAAGAATCAAAGAAAGCTGTAAGAAGAGTAATTAGGTATTGTAATGCCCAAGATTTTAATATCACCCCAAAACCAGAAACCACCAGGGAGACCAAGTCATGCATGTAAAAGCAAAGGGCAGTTTTATTACGGCTTAGGCTCGCCGGGGCCTAAGTTCGGTCTCACAGCCTTCACCAACGCAGTGGATCCGTGCTGAGAGCCCAGAACAAGGGCTGAGTAGGGTTTTTATGGGGTTTGGGAAGGGGGAGTTACAAGAAATTGTGACATCCAATCATCATTGTATAACAGCTTTGGCAGTAACTCTAACCATACACATTGTCCAGGGTGTTTGTTACTTTTGGTGGGACCCAATTACAACATTTAGGGTATCTTTGAAATTAACCAATTACAGAGTGAGTTCAGGGTCTTGTTTGGTGACTATCGGGTTAACTTTAACATTAGGTAACAAGGTCCTATCTATAGTTCCCATCTGCAGGTCTCACCCTTAGGAATGTGGAGAGAGGTAGCTGGGCTTTCCTGATTGGATACAGCAGTGGTCTGCTTTTGCCCCGGGTAATGTATAACCGCCAAATGGCCAAATGGTTCCGGAGCAACTGACCTTAGGCCTTCTAGTTTAGAGGGGAAACAAAGCCTGTCATGGCATCTGTTTGGTTCAGCCTTACAGTATGATGCTCATTTTTTTCTCAAAATTCCATAGCCTGATGATAAAAATCTCAGAAAAGCACAAACCAAAGCAAGATGACTTTGAGGGTAGCAGAATACATCACCCCAAAATATACCACTTAGCCATAAGGATCCTTTAGAGCCGATAAGGGGGTTTTGGGTAATAAAATTGCTTTAGATTGCTTGTTGGCTGAAGAAGCCCGTGCCATAGAAATATCTCCTGCTGCTCCTGGATCAATACCTCTAATGTTACAGAAACTCAAATACAGGAAAATAAGAAACAAGCTTTTTGGCTAAAACGCAACTGGTGTTTGGTACATGGTTTGGTATACAGGGGGGCCAACTAAGAGACATACTTCAGTCCCTCGGTATTCTCTTGATAGTCTTCATGAAGCTGTGTTCTCTCAGGGGTCTTAAACACTTTTATAGTCACCAGCTGTATGTCAGATGGTCTCACTGCTCTTGGAGAAGCAGAGATGACATGAACAGTGAGGGGCAAATACCTTCCACAAAGCTGATCTTATAAGCTATGAATTTCACACAGAAAGAAGAAAAACTTAACCCTGATGGTGACTGAGAGAGGCACTAATGCCAACTCTTCCCATCCCTCCTCCATAAATTGATGAGCAAAATGGGAGAATTATTGGGGTAATTTTACTAGGAGGACATTAGACAGATATGACTAACATTTTGGTAACTTACATGAGCAAACTGAAACCAAAGCCAGACTCAATTCCTGTAAGTGCTGTTTCATCCCAGCAAAATTCACCAATACCCAACTGGGCTTTTCCAAGTCAGACTGAATAAGATATTGTAAATCAGGTAATTTCCAGATTTTGCTTTTGCATCTGCTCCATCAAAGCCTTTATCCAGATCCTGTCAGAGAACTCTTCACCATTTTCGGTTGGCACTACCAGATTTGAATCATGTTCTTGACAAACACTTGAAAATTATCTTATATGTTAATTTATCTTTTAACACTCTATAGCACATTTCTAGGGGTCTGGGTGACACAGTTGAGAAAGCATTCAACTCCTGGTTTTGTCTCAGGTCAGGATCTCAGGTTCATGAGATGGAGCCTTGGGTCGAGCTCCATTCTGAGCTAATTGTCCTCCCTCTCTCTCTCTGAGCTTCCCTGCTCCTGCGCTCTATCTCTCTCTCCCTGTAAAAGCTAAGAAAAAACTTAAAAATAACAAGTTTCTGTACCCAAGGCTTGTAGAATCAAATCTTCATGTTTAGAAATTTGATAATAGACACAGGTGTTTCTTTCACATGCTATTTTTTACAATAAAGTGAATAGGTGTACAATAGAGAATACACTAAAACTCAGACACATGTGAAACAAAAATGCAAACATCTCTATCCTTTCACATAAAAACACATTTTTTTGAATCCTTTACTTTTGAAGAGTAGTTTAAGTTTATAGAAATATTGGGCAGAAAGTACAAAGTTCCAAATTTGCATCTTCCCCTGTGTTCCACATACAGCTTCTCCTAATAACTTTGGTCATTAGTGTGATACATTTTTTGCAATTGATAAGCCAATATTGGTACATTGTTATTTACTGATGTCCATAGTTTGGATTAAGGTTCATTGCAGGTATTTTACAGATCTCTATAGTTTTGGCTTTCCAGTATATTGTCGAGTAGAAACCCTACAGTCAGAGCTTTTTAGACTAGAAGAATTCTTTCATTTAGCAATGCAAAAGGTTTCACCATGTCTTTTCAAAGCTTAATAGATTTTTTAAAAATTGCTGAATAATACTTCATTGTATAGTTGTTTCACAGTTTATTCATTCACCTATTGAAGGACATCTTGGTTGCCTCCAACATTTCAATTGTCAACACAGCTGCTATAAATATTCCTGTGAATTTTTTGTGTGGACATGTTTTCAGTTCATTTGAGTAAATGAGAGTGTGATCGCAGGACTGCAAGGTAACAGCATGTTTCATTTTGTAAGAAATCACAATAGTTCCTTTCAAAACAGTTGTACCATTTTGCAAGACCATCACCAAGGAGTGAGATTCCTTATTGTACTTCATCCTGGCTGGCTAGTGTTTGATGTTGTGAGGTTTCTTGATTTCAGCCAGAAGGCCACCTTTTAAGATCTTTTTATTTGGAAAAATTATATTTTCCCAGGAAGTTGAAAAGACAGCATGGAAAGACCCTGTGTATCCTTTTACCTAGTTTCCCCAAGTGATTATATCTTAAAAAACTATACTATAAAAACCAGGAGACATATTGGTAAAGTGCGCATGTCCAGTCACACGCCTACGTCTTATCCCATGTGCACATCTGTGTGACCCGCACCACACGCAAGCAGGGAACTATTCCATTTCCACGGAGATCTCCCTCAGGCTGCCCTCTGTATTCACAGCCACTTCCCTTCAGACCCCATCACCCCACACCTGACAACCACTAATCTGTGCCTCGTCTCAATAATATGTCATTTCGAGAATATTAGATGGAATCATTCAGTAGGAGACTAGCCTTTTTCACGAACACAATGCCCTTCAGAACCATCCCGGTTGTTTGGTGTGTATCCACAGTTTGCTCTTTTTCATTGCTGAGAGTGTTCCATTATATGGATGCACCACAGTTTGCTTAACTGTTCACAGACTACAGGGCCTTTTGGTGGTTTCTAGTTTAGGGTTATAGCAAAGAGAGCTGCTGTGAACATTTGTGTATAGTTTTGGATGAATGTGAGTTTTCATATTTCTTTTTTTAAACATTTTTAATGTTTTTATTTATTTTTGAGAAACAGAGAAATACAGAAGGGAGGGGCAGAGAAAGAGACACAGAATCTGAAGCAGTCTCCAGGCTCTGAGCTAGCTGTCAGCATAGAACTGGATGTGGGGCTTGAACTCACGAACTGTGAGATCATGACCTGAGCTGAAGTCAGATACTTAAACGACTGAGCCATCCAGGCACCCCAATATTATTCTGACATAAAGGCCATGAAATGTGATTCCTGAGTTAGGAAGTAACTGTATGTGTATTTTTAAAGATGCTTCCAAACTACCCACCAGAGGGGGCTGTACCAGTTCACATCCCCATCAGTGAAGGAGACTTCAGTTTCTCTGCATTCTCATCATCATTTGGCAATGACGCTACTCCATATTTAAACTGTTTAAGAAGGTACAGAGTGATATCTCAGCATGTTCTTTATTTCCATTTTTTTTTTTTTAGTGGCTAGTGATGTTGAATATCATTCATTGAGCTTATTTTCCATATGAATATTCTCTGTGATAAATGTCTCTTCATGTCTTTCATCCATTCTGTAATTAAAGCATGTGTGTGTGTGTGTGTGTGTGTGTGTGTGTGTGTTTCTTGGCTTATTTGTTTATTGTGGAGTTCTGAAAGTTCTTTTTTTTTATTTTTTAAATGCTTATTCATGTTTGAGAGATGGAGACAGAGCATGAGTGGGGATGGCGCAGAGAGGGAGGGAGGCACAGAATCCAGAGCAGGCTCCAGGCTCTGAGCCATCAGCACAGAGCCTGAAGTGAGGCTCGAACAAGAACTGTGAGATCATGATCTGAGCCAAAGTCAGAAGCTTAACAGACAGAGCCACCCAGATGCCCCTTCCTGAAATTTCTTAACAGATTCTAGACACATGGTTTTTATAGTATTTTAAATGTGCAAAGGGTTTCTCTTAGTAGCTAACATTTTCAGTCTCTCAATAGGATATCTTATAGAATAAAAGTTTTTAATTTTGATAAAGCCCAATTCATCCATGTTTGCCCTTTGTGGCTGATGCCTTTGATATCAAGTCTAAGAGCTCTTCACCAAACCCAAAGATTTCATCCCAAAGATTTCCTCCTGTTTTCCTCTGAAAGTTGTACACTTTACATTTAAATTTATAATTTCTTTGAGTGAATTTTTTAAAAAGTGTGAGAATTAATCTAATTTTTTCTTTTCCTTTTTTTCCCTCTGATTTTGCTTATTTTGTTTTTGCCTGTGGATATCCATGTGTTCCAACACCGTTGTTTGAAAATACAATCCATCCTCCGTATTAGCTGCATTGTACCTTTGTCAAAAATGAGTTGGGGGCGCCTAGGTAGCTCAGTTTGTTAGCATCCGAGTCTTCATTTCCACTCAGATCATGATCTAATGATTCATGAGTTCAAGCCCTGCGTCAAGGCCTGCTTGGTGTTGTCTCTCTCAATCCCTCTCTCTTACTCAATCTCTCTCTCTCTCTCTCCTCTTTCTGTCCCTCCCTTGCACATGTTGTCTCTCCCAAAATAAATAAATTATTGTTAAAATATTTAATTTAAAAAATTTAAAAAAATTTAAATGTTTTATTTTATTTATTCTTGAAAGAGAGAGAGAGAGAGACAAAGCATGGGCGGGGGAGGGCCAGAGTGAGAGAAGGACAAAATCAGAGGCAGCCTCCAGGCTCTGAGCTGTCAGTACAGAGCCTGAAGTGGGGCTCAAACTCACAAGCTATGAGATCATGACCTGAGCTGAAGTCAGATTCTTTCCCAACTGAGTCACCCAGGTGCCCCAATAATTAAAAAAAAATTTAAATGAAATAGTGTGAAATAGTTGTTCTCTACACTGGTCCATCAGTCTCTGTGTCTGACCCTCCACAAAGCCCATTAGTCCTGACCACCAGAGGTACAGAAAAGTCTTTCATTTGGCTGCAGTGATCATTCAATTTTACTTTTTGTTCATTTGTTTTTTATTTATTTTTGAGACAGAGGAAGGCAGAGCACAACTGGGGGAGGGGCAGAGAGAGAGGGAGACACAGAATCCAAAACAGGCTTCAGGCTCTGAGTTGTCAGCACAGAACCCAATGCGGGGCTCGAACCCAGAAACCGTGAGATCATGACCTGAGCTGAAGTCGGACACTTAATTGACTGAGCTGTCCAGGTGCCTCTCAATTTTATTTTTCTTTTCGTCAAATTTAGTTTTATCTATCCTAATTTCATTGTCTTTTCATATACATTTTAGAATAACTATGTCGACAACAATGAAAATTTTGCTGAGATTTGGATATTGCATTAAACTGGGATGTCAATTTGTGAGGAGAGCTGACATCTTTACTACGTTCAGTTTTCAGTAGATGAACATGGTAGTCTTTTCATTTACTCACATCTTTAATATTTTTCATCAGCATTTCTGTTAGGAGTCTGTACTTGGTCTCTTAGAGTTCTACTTCAGTGTTTCTGTTTTCTTTTTGGGAGTAATTGTAAATGGTGTATTTTTAATTTTTGTTTCATTTTCATGGCTGTATGTAAAGATACAATTGATTTTTTTCTTTTGATGTTGAATCCTGTCACCTTGATGAATTTCTTATTAGTTCTGAGGGTTTTTGTGTGTGTGTGTTGGAGAAAATACTTCCTTGGAATTTTTTATGGCGACTATAACATCAAATGACTGTAAAAATAGTTTTATTTCTTCCTTTCTGATGTGCCTGTCTTCTGAACACCTCCCATTCACCCTTTTGATAAAAGAGGGGTCGCTCACCCCTAAATAGCATGAAATCACTGAATACATAACACTCAATATGGACAGATGAGATTGATAGCAGTTTACTACATACACACACTTCCTGAGGGAGAAGGACACTGCATTCCATGTAGGGCCACATGAAGGGTGCATTCAGGAACAGAGTGAACCATCAGGGCTGCGAGAGGCAGGCTCTGTAGTAGCAAGAAGATGTGGTGCTCCCTGGTTCCCAGAGGAGGATGCTTGTGTTTGAATAGTTCCATGGGCAGGCAGGGAACTTTAGGTTAAGGATCAGGTGGAGAGCAGCTTTTCAGGTTGGTAAGTACCTGGTAGAAGCCTTCCTTCTGGGCTGGGGAAAGATACCTAGTTCAGGCAGAAGCACTCATGGTTGTGCTTTGTGCAGCCCTCTTTGAGGCTTTGCAACAATACTCAGTGCTTTCTGCCTTGTTGATGGCAAGGACTGCAGGAGTATTCAAATGAAAGGTTTTGAGAGAAATTACAGTTTGGTAAACATTCCAGGGGATTAAATGCTTCTCAAGTTGTAAATGGAAATCCTAATGGAGAAAGTCAGAAGAAAGATTTTAAGAGGATTTTACTAAGGATGATTTTAAATGGCCAAATGAAAACCCTTTAAACTACCTAATTAGTCTACTTGCACATCCAAATTGAGAAAGCTGCTCATTAAACTACCTAGGTGAAAAGTCACAAAATTTTAGTTCAAAATAACAACTCCTTTGTACTTCTTACTTACTACTCTGCTATCTTCTTATCCTTTAAATAATATGCCAAGGATCAAAGAGTTAAAATCAAAATCGTCTTTATCCTCACCGTGCCAAGGCAACAATAGCTCAGTAGTCAAATGCTGGCCAGACTAGAAGCTGATATTCAGAGCTTGATGGTACTTCTTTATGGCCTTTCCCCCGGGGGTTTAAATTAGAATTTAAATTAGAATTTAACTCCCGGCGGAAAGGCCATGATCTCGCAGTTCATAAGTTTGAGCCCCGCTTCAGGCTCTGTGCTGACAGCTCAGAGCCTGGAGCCTGCTTCGGATTCTGTTTCTCCCTTTCTGTGCCCATCTTCTGCTCATGCTCTGTCTCTATCTCTCAATAATAAATAAACATTAAATTAAAAAAAAAAAGAAAACATAGAATTGACACATAAAAGTAAAGGAATACAGAAACCATAAAAAATCAATTACCCAAACTGTAAATGTGACAATGATGATAGTGTATGTTAAAATGTACAATGTTGCTATAACAATATTATTAAATAATGTGTACTAGTCATGAAAATTAATAGTTAAGACAAAATTCTGCCAAAATACATATTAAAAACCCTCACATATTTGGAAACCCTTGGTTCATGTATTCTGGGTTACTTTTAATTCTGCACTAAAACTTTCCGTATGTTTACAGGTTTCTGCAACAAACAGATGTTAGGTCAAATATTAATATGTTCTTTAAAAAATCATACATCTCTATGATAAGTCAAAAGACTAGAAAAGACAAAATTTAAGAATAGAATGATTGTAGCAGCACCTGGGTGACTCAGTTGGATAAGCATCCGACTTCAGCTCAGGTCATGATTTCACAGTTCATGAGTTCAAGACCCATGTCAGGCTGTAGGCTGACATCTTGGAGTCTGGAACCTGCTGCAGATTCTGTGTCTCCTTCTGTTTCTGCCCCTCAACTGCTTGCACTCCATCTGTCTCTCTCTCTCAAAAATAAACATTTAAAAATATATCATGATTATGAATAATTTAAATATAAATTATAATGTAGAGTAGTACGATAACTCTGAAATGTTTTCCTTTTTTTTAATGTTGCATTTATTTTTGAGAAAGAGAGATGGGCAGGGTAGGAACAGAGAAAGAGGGAAACACAGAATACAGAGCAGGCTCCAGGCTCTGAGCTGTCAGCACAGAGCCTGACATGGGTCTTGAACTCATGAACTGACTGATACCCAGGCACCACTGCATAAAATGTTTTCTATGGACAGAGAAACAAATTTCTCCAAAGTTTTCATAAAATACAATATAAAATATATATATACCAGAATAAAAATCTTAATACATTATAAAAAGAGAATTTTCTACGTGTTCTACAGGACTTTAAATTGTTCTGAAATGGAAGACAATATTTCCTAAAATTTGACTGATGAGAGATTTAGCAAATAATTAAATGAACAGCCTTACATATAGATATGTTTTACATTTAAGTTTTTTCTTTATTCACCAAAGCAGTAATGTAACTTAAAAAAAAATAAAGGTGAAAATAATGAACTAATTATTTATCTCAAAGTTCAAAATAAAGGCAATAAAGCCAACTCATAAACTCAGGAGATTTGAATACTAAAGCTATTATAAAAACAAACTCATTGGGAAATAAAAAATGTAAGATCATTTAAAATTGTGTACTTAAGAAGTGATATGACGGATACATGGAGACTTTAAAGAATTTAGGAGAATATCAAGTAAGATATCACACCAAACAATTTGAAGTAATGTGAATGATTTTGTAGTGAAATAAAAACTGCCTAAATTAATATAAGAGAATGACAGAAATACACTAGAGATACAAACACAAATTACATTATTTTAATATAAAATACCTCTAAGAAATGTGTCAGACTAATATCACAGTTTCTTTTTCTTGTTTTTCAAAACAGAAATAATTCTTATACCATATCAGTTATCAGGTCTTCCAGAGCTTAGAACAGATTGACTTTATTTATTTTATAAATCTAGGAAAGTGCTAACACCAAATCACACTTCACAGGATAGGTAACTAACACTCATTAGAGAAAGTTCCAGTTCACCAGTATCTCACAGACAGGAGCTTATTACCCTTGTCTCATGTCCCAATTTTGCAGCTGCTGCCAGGGGACACCCCTATCTTGCTCGGCGCTTCTGACCAGTGGGACTTCTCATGGGTCCCACTGGTCTGTGTGGGAGGTTCCTGGAGAGATGACAAGTGAGATGCAAAGACGTTTCCAAAGGCTGCCAGCAGCTAATGGAACCAGGGACTTTCCCAAACCCCGGGAACGTGACCACGCTCCTTGCTCCTCAATGGAAGCGTGGACGGTCTTAGAGACAGTTGGGCACTGCCCGCTGAACGGTCTGGACACCGTGAAAAGGGAGGATCCCAGGGAGGCTGGGCACCCTGGGCGTCCCCGAAAGAGATGGAGACGGACCGAGAGCTGAGGGCTAATGGCAAACTTTATTAGGAATGGCCTCTTATTTTAAACCCTCCTAGCAAGCCTGGAGAGCATAGTAAAGGTTTAGTCAGCAGTAACTGTTTAACTAGAACAATAGAGACAGTTACAGAGCGGACAGAGCAGGAACAGTTTGCAACTGCGCGTGAGTGTATCACTGGTGCTGTAGCTTTTTGTCACACTTGGCTGATGACCAGGAAGGCTCTGTCCTGCACGTCCTCCTGGGATTTCATCAAGTCCCTTGTTCCCAGCGTTCTGGGAGCAGAAGTCCGGTAAGGATGTTTCATACACAAGGACAGTGCTTGAGAACTGAGGTCCGATGTCCTATTTCCCAGCAGGTCTGTAACCAGTGGAGAAAGAGTTCTTAACCAGCCTCCACCCTCAGGGCACAGCAAGAGGCAGCTGACCAAGGAGCCCATCTTATCTGCCCAAGGGACACTCCTTCATCATCTGACTCTTCATGGCCAGGGGCCTTGATTTCTGGGTCCCACGGAACTGGAACTATTGGAGAGACCATTTTTGCCACACTATCATCCCCCAGGCACTATGCAGAGAGCAGGCTGAAACCCACCCACATTCATTTTGTGAAAGGGGCCCATTTCCTTGTCTGGGAACTTTAGCCTGGGGAGAATGTTTGGCTCACATCTAGGGGCCTATGGAGGTGCTCTTAGTGGACAGAGGCTGTGGGTGACATCTTTTCACTCTCCCTCTTCCGTGTTCCAGGTTCTCCTGCTATTGTACAGAGAGGGACTTCTAAACTCACCTGACATGATTTCTGTGACTGTCCCCCAGGAGACACAGCTAGGTCACCTGGCTCTGGTGGCCAGCAGGGCGGACCTTTGTTGTCCCCAATCACTGTAAGTATTTGCATACTTTAAAACCTGCTGCCTGAGTATCTAGCTTCCAATCAGGCTGAGTCTAGGTGCCAATTGACACCCTCCCTCTGGGACACTAACAGGGTTTGCCACACCCTCAAATATGGGAACCACTAAATTAAAATAGCCTGCGTGGACAATCACAGAGGTTTGAGAGACCACAAGTGCTAGTGCAGGGGGATGAGAAGGCACAACGCCTACAAGGGGCCACCCCTTCATCACCGGGTGAAGTGCCTGTTTCATCTCATGCAGAGAAAGCAACATAGCAGCCAGGCAACATGAAGAAACAGAATATGTTCTCAGGGAAAGAACAAGATAAAAACACAGAAAATTCCTCAATAAAATGGAGATTTTTACCTTATAATAGGTTATAAAGGTGCTCACCAGATTGAGATGTAAAATAAGCTAACAAAGAACTTCAATAAAGAGATAGAAAATATAAGAAAGTACCAAATACAAGCATTTTGTACTCAGTGTGTTGCTTTTGGGGTCCATACAAGTTTTCACATACATCCGTGGTTTGGCTTTTTTACTGCTATTTCATGGGATGGATATACCACAATTTGTTTAGTCAAATTGAGAAAATTATAGCTGTTTATACTTTTCAACTATTACAAGAAAAGTTAATATAAATATTTACATAGAGGTTTCTGTATGTAAGTAAATGCTCACTTGCTGGTGATAAATGCTCAGACTGTAGTCCCTGGATCATGTTTTTTAGCTTTTTTCTTTTTAAAATTTTTCTCCAATTTTTATTTAAATTACAGCTAGTTAACATGCAGTGTGATATTAGTTTCAGGTGTACAATAAGGTGATTCAACACTTCCCTACCGCTCATCACAAGTAAACCCTTATAATCCCCATCACCCATCCCCCTGCTCACCTCCCCTCTGCTAACCATCAGTTTGTTCTCTAGACCTAAGTCTTGGTTTGCCTCTGTCTTTTTTGCACTATACTTGTATGTTTTCTCTCTTAAATTCCACATATAAGTAAATTATATGGTATTTGTTTTTCCCTAACTGACTTAATTTCACTTAGCTCCATCCACATCATTGCAAATGACAAGATTTCATTCTTTATTGTGGTGGAATATTTCATTGTATAAATATGCCACATCTTCTTTATCAATTCTTCAGTCAATGGACACTCTGGCTATTTTCATAATTTAACTTTGTAGACAATGCATGTTATCCCTTTGAATTAGTATTTTTGCATCATTTGTGTAAATACCTAGTAGTGAAATTGCTGGATTGCAGGGTAGTTCTAACATTTTGAAGAACGTAAAAATGTTTTCCAGAGTGACCACATACTTTTCATTCCCACCAAAGGGCAAGAGGGTTCACGTTTCCCCTTTTCCTTTCTAATACCTGATGTTTCTTCTGTTGTTGATTTTAGCAATTCTGATGCTGATATTTCATTATAGTTTTATCTGTACGTCCCTGCTGATGAGTGATGTTGAGCGTCTGTTCATGTTTGCATGTGTACGTCTTCTTTAAAAAAACGTCTATTCATGTCTTCTGCCCATTTTTCATTGGATTATTTGTTTCTGGGTGTTTGGCTTTAAAAGTTGTTATATATTCTGGACACTCACCGTTTATCATGTCTGCCATTTGCAAATATCTTCCCCCATTCTGTAAGTTGCTTTTAGTTTAGTTAAAAAGGCAACATTTCATGTATAACAAGTAGCCAATATTTTCACAGAGTGGCTATACAGTTTTTAATTCCTCCCAGTCACATTTGAAAGATCTAGTTTCCCCTCATCTTTGCCAGCACTTTGCATTGGCACTGTTTTTTAGCTGTTTACATAGGTGCACTGATTCCTTACTATGATCTGATTTTGCACTTTTCTAAAGTTTGTGATATGGAACATTTTTATACCTCTTTTTCTTGCCATCCCACACCCTCTACGATAAGAGTGTGTCCCTTAGTTCATAGATCCATCTTTCTACCAACATCACCCAGATCTACTTGATTACTGTAGCAATAGAATAAGACTTCTATAATGCGTAACTTATAAAAATGTGGAAAAATATTCCTTTGTAAATAAACATTTGTCTTTTGCTCCCTACCTGATTTCTCCAAAAATTGGAACCTCTCAGTGAGTATTCTTAATTTCATAGCAATTATAATTATTTGCAGAAATTCAGTAAGACTCTATTTCCCTTGTAACAGGAAACATTGATCATATCACCAAGGCTTTGACTGGATTGTCATATTTGGGAATGATATGCACAGACTCAGATGTGACCAGATAGCTTTAAAGCACTAAGGTTGAATTGTTGGAGTCAATGAAACCCCATGAAAAAATAATCCTGGTATCTTGTTTGGGGTTCCCAGTAGCACTAACAGGTAAGGAAGGAAGGTTATAACCTAGGTGCTCAGGAGCCTAGGAATTGGGGGGACCTGGAGAAGAGAGGAATTCACCCAAACCTATAGGGACTGCAGGGGAGTCTGATGCTAAGTATTTAGTCTGACAAGTATCCTCAAAGGGCTACTATTAGCTCAATCTGAATTTCTTTAGGAAAAGTTCTATTGCAAAGCAGGTTTTAAAAAAAACAACTTACCCGGGCCGCCTGTGTGGCTAGTTGGTTAAGTGTCCTACTTCAACTTAGGTCATGATCTCACAGTTCCTGGGTTTGAGCCCCCTCATTGTGCTCTGTCCTGATGGCTCAAAATCTGGGAATTGCTTTGGATTCTTTGTCTCCCTCTCTCACTGCCCCTCCCTTGCTCATGTTCTGTTTCTCTCTCTCTCACTCAAAAACAAATAAACATTTAAAAAATTAAGAAAATAAAACTTACATGGCCAGTCAGTATTCTTGCTGTTCTTTTTTTTTTTTCACATTTTTTATTTTACATTTATTTATTTTTGAGAGACAGAGACAGACAGAGCACAAGTGGGGGAGGGAGAGAGGGAGACTCAGAATGAGAAGCAGTCTCCAGGCTCTGAGCTGTCTCTTGCTGTTCTTAAGTAATTAGGTCAAGTTTGTTCTAACTAGACTTGTTTTACATAGAGAAGTTAGTCTTTTTTTTTTTTTTAAGTAGTTTATTGTTAAATTGGTTTCCATACAACACCCAGTGCTCTTCCCCACAAGTGCCCTCCTCCACCACCACCTCTTTCGCCCCCTTCCCTTTCAGCCCTCAGTTCATTTTCAGTATTCAATAGTCTCTCAAGTTTTGCATCCCTCTCTCTCCCCAACTCCCATATCCCTCTTCCCCTCCCCCAGGTCCTCCATTAGGTTTCTCCTGTTCTCCTGTTAGACCTATGAGTGCAAACATATGGTATCTATCTTTCTCTGCCTGACTTATTTCGCTTAGCATGA